>PVJA010023097.1:0-33449 GCA_004027025.1 Myocastor coypus
TTTCTGCCTTCCAGAGGAGCCATCATTCACTCATTCAACAATGTACACTCAGAGCTAAGTGTGTGTAAATCTGTGTCTGAGGGGCTCCGGATAGGCGGAGATGCATCGTGGTCAACAAACACACCCTCCTCCAGGACAATGACACCAACCACACGAGGATAAGCACACGATAAATTAAAGGCTGAATAAATACCAGAACAGCTCAATACAGGAGAGGCTGAGGCATGGGTGCAGGGTGCCTGGGAACAGGGCCTCCTGTGGGCCACGGTGAGCGGGGGGGGTCACAGCCCATGGCTGGGCAGCTGCCTGCCTGCCCTGTCCACAGCAGAGACAGCTGACCCGCAGCATGGGTGGGAAGCAGCTGTGACGGGAACCCTGTCCTTATTTTTTATTTTTTGTATTTAGCACAGGGTCTACAGGGTCTCGCTACACAGACTGGACTCCAGTGCCTCTCCTGTTTTCAGCCCCCCAAGTGCTGGGTTTACAGGCATTCGCCACCACGCCCAGCCTAGTAATGTGGCTCAGGAAGCTCCTCCTCCTTAATTTTTTTTTTTCCTTGTGGTACCAGGGATCAAACTCAGGAGCTTGTGCTTGCCAGGCAAGCTCTTATTCCACTGAGCTCTCTCCCCAACCCTTCTTGTGGTGGAAAACCCACAGGGTTTGGGTGGGGTGGCTTAGGTCCAAGACCGGCGGACGGCCAGGGCAGCGGTTCTGGTGCCCCGGGCCCCTCTGCCCCTCTCGTGCTCTAACTGGCCCGCGGCGCTCTGCAGAGCTTCTCTTGCTGGGTGACTGCCTTCTCAGCGCTTCGCCTGTGTCCTTTCTCTTCTTCTTTCACCTGGGATCAATGTTCTGCCTTCATGGGTCATTCTGCTGGATCTCTTGAATGGGACAAGAGGAGGCTCGGAAGGACCCACCGCTGGTTACTGGAACGCTGACAAGGAGACCGCGCTGAGCCCACAGAGGAGCGCCTGTCTCTGAACCTTAGTAGGTACAATTTCAACAAGGAAAGGACAGCAGACAGCCTGAGCTGTGTGATGGATACCAAGGGGACTTTTCTTAATGCAGGATCCTTAATTCGAAAGACACCCCGTGGAGACCAGTTGTGGAGCCACCTGGAAGGGAGCTTTGGCGACACCTTTGTTTCCATAATCCTGCTCCTCCCATGCTCCAACCCCCCAAGCTTTCTCTGCCCCATGGGGACCCTGAGGGGGACTCATATGTCCTCCCCACTCCCCCCCCATCCACAGTCTCCCCCGGAGAATCTCACAGGCAGCAACACGTCTTCATGAAAGTATCTCAGGACCATCAGGGTAAGGAAGAGCCCCGGATGCCCCACTTCCTGACTCTGCCTCTGTCACCGCAGGCAAAAGCAGAGGATTCTTGTCACAAATGAAGAAGTAGGGTCTCAGGAGGCCAGAGAAGAGCTGGCTGAAGGTGTAGACGTGACACTCGTGGGTGACGTCATAGAAGGAGAGCTCCCCAGCCTCGTAGTCCAAGAAGAGCCCCACGCAGCCCGGCCTGGACAGCTGCAGCAGCGGCGCGGACTGCACGCCCAGCACCATGTACTCGGAGCCCCGCAGCAGCCAGAGCGCCCACACACCGTTCTCGGGGGACGGGGTGGTCTCGCCCTGCCTAGGCAGCGAGTCTCGGCAGACGCCCAGGCCCCACTCGGCCCTGTTGCCCACCTCCACCTCCCAGTAGTGCCGGCCCGAGGAGAAGCTCTGCAGGCCCAGCACGCAGGGCCAGGTGTCGAACCGCTCACGGTTCGCAGGGACGTCTCTCCAGAGTGCCCCGTCCCACACCGAGCGCAGGTCAGCAGTCAGCAGCAGGCTGGGGTGCGCCGTGGTAGGGTCCAGTTTGATGTCCACTGCGGGAGGGGATGAACAGTCTGTGAGCTTCTCGGGCCCTCATTGGTCAGCCCACGAGAAGCCCACAGGGACCCCGTGAGCTGCTGCACAGCGGCGGGACAGAAGGCAGGCCAGGGACAGCTGGGATCACTGACGGACCACAGCAGAGGAGGCCAGGTTTCCCAGCTCAGCGTGGCCCAGATTCAGGGCTCACTGCTGGGCCTGCACCCACCCACAGCCAGGGAGTGGGCTCATGCCCTGAAGCTCCAAGCCCAAACCAGCCTCAGAGATCCATACTCAGAGGATGGAGCTAACCCCGCCTGGGCATGCACACTGCGGCCAGGACAGCCTGGGCCAGGTGTGGTTGAAAGCAGCTGTGATAGTTTTCTCTTAACCAAAATTAAAGAAAACCTTACTGCCACACAGAGGAGGTGCAGCAGGACGTAGCCGCCCGACCTCTCCCTAAAGAGCACGTGCCGCTGGTGACACTCCTGCTGACAGTAAGGGACCCACTGCCCTCTGCAAGTGGCCAAAAGCAGCAAGTTAGCTAACGTGCTGCTACTTTCAAGTCACGGTAAATGTGTCACTATTACTGCTAGTAGTATACCTACTTTACCTGTGTGTATGTGTGTGTGCGTGTGTGAGTGCCAGTGCGTACCTGTGTGCGTGTGCATGTGAATACCTGTGTGTGCATGCAGGCATGTGTCTACCTATGTGTGTGCACTGTTGTACCTGTGTGTCTGTGCGTGTGTGTACCTGTGTGTGTGCTGTTATACCCGTGTGTCTGTGCGTGTGTGTACCTGTGTGCATGCATGTGCACATGTATTTATGTGCCTGTTGGTGCATGTGTGTGCCTGTGTGTGTGCTGTTGTACCTGTGTGTCTGTGCATGTGTGTACCTGTGTGTGTGCTGTTGTACCTGTGTGTCTGTGCATGTGTGTACCTGTGTGTGCTGTTGTACCTGTGTGTCTGTGCATGTGTGTACCTGTGTGCACCTATGTGTGCGTGCCCGTGTGTATACCCATGTGTATGAATGTGTATACCTGCATGCATGCGTGTACCTGTGTGTGCATGTGTATGTCCGTGTGCATGTGCCTGTTGGTGCGTGTGTGTAGCTGTGTGTGTGCATGGATACATGGGTGCACGCACATGTGCTACTGCACTGAACCGGAATCCTTTGTACTAAGCTGCCTCACCAGCCTCTACTCCTCTGTTTAAAAAGGGATCAGAGATGTTGTCTCCCTCAGAGATGTTGTCTCCCTCAGAGATGTTGTCTCCCTCAGTCACTTCATGGGGCTGGGCATCCTCCCCACCACCCTGGCCTCTCGAGGCTGTGATCCCAGGCACTGTATGGCCCTTACGTCTCTCTCCTACGCTCAGCCACTGGTGGGACAGACTCAGCCCGGCGCCTGCCTGAGGCCCCCCAGCCTCCGCGTGGGCGCCGCCTCTCGTCAGGCCTGCCCGCTTGTCGGCGCTCACGGCCCTCGCTAGCGGGCCTCTGCGCTTGACTGCACCTCCGGTGCCCCCCTCGGCCTCCCGCCCCTCCTTGGCTGCCTCTGCCGCGCTGTCCTCTGCCCCACTGTCACGGGGAGCCTGCGTCCCTGGTCCAAGCCCCTCCCTGCTGGGGGCTGACCCTTTTCCAGGTCATCTGCTTCACCACGCTCGGCTTCCATGAAGTTCAGCTCCTTCAGTAGCTGGCTACAAGGTGCACCTCTGGCAAAGCCACTCTGAAACTCCAGACCTGCAAGCTGGCCTCCCTCCTGATGTGCAGAGTCAGCCTTCAGCCTTGCATTAAGTCCTTACTGTGTCCCTCCCGCCTCACCCGCAGCCTCAGCCCCCAGGGCAGCAGCAGCCTCAGGATGCCAGGCCTTTTACTGTTGTGGTTTTGTAGCTATTTGATATGGGTTATCGAGCTCAAGGGTGCTCTACCACGTCCCTACACCCCCAACCCACTTTTATGTCTATTTTGAGGGAGGCCCTTACTGACTGTCTGGGTGAGGTCCTCATTCATCACTGCGGCCCTCCTGCCTCAGCCTCCCCCAGTGCTGGCCAGGGTCACAAGAGCGGGCCACTGCGGCCAGTTGTGCTGCTAGCTCTTGAGATCCAAAATGCTGAGCCCACTCACGACCTCCTCCTCCTCCTCCTCCTGCTCCTCCCACCTCTTTGGTGTCCAGTTCAGTGCGAATTCCCTCAGAGGCTGCGTTGCAGTCGCTATGTCACTGTGAAGTGTGCATTGAGTCTCTGCTCCCTTCAGCCTGGACACCAGGGGGCCTTGGACAGGTAGGAGTGCCTTTGCACCTCCAGAGAGATAAATAACTGGATGCAGATAACTGGAACCCAGCTCCCCGGCCCTGGAAGGCTGCAGGATGGGGTTGTTAGCTCGGGGACCCAACCGGTGGTTAGACATTTGGAACTTAGTGGTTCTGCTTAAAAATAGTCAAGGCTGCAAAATGCATTTGCTAAGATCTGCATAAGCGTGCACAGAACCAGTAGCACTACGACGCCAGCATGCTCCACACCGAATGGCATCCTCTGTTCCAAAGACTACCAGCATACACACAGGAGCTCTGCAGTGGTAATACGGCAAGATCTTTCATGCCAAGTCTGGGAATAAGCCTAGATGCTCGTGCACACAGTGTTATCTCAAGGTAATCCCTGCAGCTCCAAGAGCAGCCTGGGGCAGCTGCAGACAGGCACGAGATATAGCTCCAGAACTGTCTACACTGGAAGCTTCCCTAGAACACCAGGACTGAGCACGGCAGGATGCTGAGCACGGGAGCTCCTGTAGCTGCTGGCCTACACCCACGTGACATCCTGCGTAATAAGGGACTTGGGTGGGAGATTCTCAAAACTGTGCTAGCAAAGCAGGCGGCCCCAAGGAAGGCCTGCAGGCAATGCGACGTACAGCCGGTTTGTCAGGACGCACCCACTGTGCCATCCTGGCCCGTGAAGCAGGGCTGCCGTGCAGGACCCAGCCTCCCAGTTGTGTCTGCCCCTGCCCCTGGGTGGACAGTGAACTAAGGCAGGGAGGTAGACAGAAAACCACCGAGAGCCGACTGCCTGTGCCCCGTGTGTGGCCTTCACTGCAGGAGACAGGGAACCCGCTTCTTTCTAAAGTAACCGCCCATGCTACAATGTCCGCCACGGCAGGAAGCAGAGCAGCTGGCAGGGAGGGTGAGATGGGGGTGGGCACGGGAGGCAGCGTGCCACCCCCGCAGGGCCCTGCTGCAGGTCGCCGTGAGTTCTGCTGCAGAAGCTTCCGGTTCTGTTTGTCGCTGCCGCTGAGTGGCTCCCAGGCAGGGCTGGGGCAGGCAGACCGGGACGCCTACCTTGGAACCTTCTCATCATGTCCCTCATGCCCGGGATGCGGCACACGGTCCTCAGCTCCAGGGGGATGGCCTCGGGCTCCAGCCGGGCGACAGCCTTGCTCCTGCAAAGGGCGCAGCACCCAGAGGCATCAGCGTGTTCCCCGGCCGCTGCGTTCCCCACTAAGGGCTCTGCCTCGGCCTCGCCGGGCCTTGGGGTAGCAAATGTACCTGCTTAACACCTCTCTCACACCCTGCAAGGCAAGGAGAAGTGGGCGTCAGGTCTGAGGACTGCTACGGGCAATGGAAATGTCCTTAGCAAGTACTGGAAATAGTGAGCGAGCCTGCGCCCCGCGGAGGCGAAGGGCCTGCCGCAAGGGCTGCGGGGCCGCACCCCGCCCTTCACCTCCAGCAGACGCAGAGCCGGGCGCTGGCTCCGCTGCTCCAACTCCTCCACGAGCTCCTTCAGCGCCTTGCTGTGCTGGGCCATCTGGACCCTGCCATCCCGCAGCCTCTGCAGGGTCGCCCGCTCCTCCTCCTCCAGCCGCCGCAGCTGCAGCTGCTCCTCCAGGGCCAGAAAGCCGCGGTGCTTCTCAAACTCCAGCCGGAACCTGTGCCTTTGCACCTCCATTTTCTCCTGGGGACACGGAGGACAGTCAGCAGGGGCAGGGATGGGCCAGGGAGCCCCAAGCTGTGTGTGGAACGTCAGCTCTATGAGGTGACCTCCTGACATCGTACGTGCGACGTCCCTGTCCCTCCATCCATAAGACGATGCCCTTCAAGGGACACCACTGCGGAGCTAACCAGCTGGCTTCCCTCTCTGCCCAGGCCTAGGCGACCATTCAAAGAGAGGCGGCTGCCGAGCAGTAAGTACCGCTCCCCACGCCAGGGGCCACAGCAGACGCTGGCCTGGGACCCTCAGAGGCCAGGCAAGGCTGCACTCCAGGGTGCTTGGTGCTTTCTCCCATTCATGAAGTAAGACTGCAGCAGCTGCAGCCGCGTAGCTCCTGCTGCGTCAGCCTTACGGATAGGCAGGTCTCTCAAGCTGGAAAATTGACTGCTTGGAAAGGGCTTCAGTCAAAACCTCCCGGGGTTCAGCTCATTGCCTGCCTCATCTCGTTGCTTTCTCTTGTTTAGAAATCCAATAAATATAGTCATTGGAGAATTCCTGGCCATGCCCCTACAGCTTCGACCTCCCTGGCTTCCTCAAAAGCCGCACCCTGTTGTCTGTTTCTATTTAAGCCTACTAAGGGGTAATTGAGTCCCTGATATCCTTGGCCCTCTGTAAATGTGGCGTCCTAGTCCTTCGGCTCTGTCCCAGTGACCGGCAGATGACATTCCAACAATGTGTGTGACGCTCACAAACCGAAGGTCCCAGGCAACGTTTGAAACTCAGTCTGAGTAATAGAGGGATTGGGGTTCCAATTTAGCTGCAGACTTGGAGCCGCAAGACACCTTACTGCTCAAGGCTCAGCACCATCTGAAACACACACCAAAAATAGGCCTTGGGGCTCCCAGTTAAATGCCCGTCCATCAGCAGGACCCAGAGGCCAGCACAGCGCAACCCCAGCTGAGCTGCTCTTTTACTGCTGGTCTCCAAACATCAGAGAAGTAACCAAGCTATGAAGAGAGCAGGAGACCAGGACTTGCAGACATGCAGATAAATGTTTTATCAATTGGAAGGCATGGCTGTCCTTTCACAACGTAACCACCACGAGCAACCGCAAGGCCAATGCTTTCTGCAAGGTCAAGAAGAATCCAGAAGCTTCTCAGAGCACTTCCCACACAGGTAAGCACAGGACTTTGCTGGTTTCTACCATAGTCTCACAGCTCACATTTCTGAGGGGATCTAAGGCATGTAGGGTGCTCAGCTAGAGTCGTGACTGCTAAATGTTACTGTGTCTGGACTGGTACGTCTAAGCAGAGTGCGTCATGATAATGATCCTCCCTAGCTGGTTACCTCCTGGGCTCTGGGCTTTGTTTTCAAATCTTGCATTTCTGTTGGTTTAACTGAGCAGTGCAAGCTATCATGCCTTAAAGCACGAAACAACACTCTTTGAATCTCTTACGAATAAACTTCTTCCTCTAATTTCCATTCTGAGCTCCTTTTACACTTGCAAAATGACGAGGTTCGTGCATCCCTCACCGCCCAAAGCCAGCCAGCTCTGAGTTCTGCGCTCTCTCGGTGGTGTAGCCCTGCGCAGTGTGCACGAGGCTGCCCCCACTGGCGCCTGTGCTCCGGGAGGGAGGCCGTGACTCAGCTGTGGGTCAGGCCGGGAGGTGGGTAGAAGGGCTGCTGTCATCTCCCTCCACCTTCTGAGGACCACGGTTCTATCGGCAGAAGCAGAAGCCAGGGTTCCCGTTTATCAGCACTGTGCCCACTGCACTCAGCCTACTGCAGCACGTTATCAGCAGCAAGCGACGTGGGCATTTGCCAGGCCTTGGACACACTTAGAACTGACTCAGTGTTAGAATGAGCAGGGAACTATTTTAAAAATGAAGGGAAACAAACCAATGCAAGGATTTTGATCTCATAAATATGTGGTCAGATAGAGATTTAACACAGCCCATCGGGATAGTTAGCCTAAAGTGCAGAGCATGAATCACTGCTGAGCTCTACCTACAGGCGCTTGGGAAAGATAAGAGGGCCAGGAGATAGGAATCCAGCATCCATAATCCCTGCGAAAATAGCCAACTGTGTAGATTACATCTTTAGGAGAAGAAGGGGAAGAATTGGAATGAGAAATACCAAAGCTGGGTGAGCTCAAGAAAGAAAAAAGAGAAATACTCTCTAAAACATCCCTGCACACGACAAATCATGTAACGAACTGTGCGCATAAGGCCCCGCAGACTCTACGCATGCTCTCAGTTTCCCGAGATGCGACTACTGCAGCTGTGTGCTGTAAGGGCCTCCCTCCACCTCCACAGCAGGAGCACAGCGCACCACTGCATGTCTTCAAAATCAGCAGAACTTTCAGACCTCACCCTAAATTACCCTAACCCTTATCCTAAATCTCACCTTAACCTTAATCCTAAGCCAAAGCCTAAACCCTAACCTAACTGTGACCTTAACCTATCACAATACCTAACCCTAACTTAGACCTATGTTTAACCCTAAGGTTAATAAATGTTCTCTGTAGTGTTAAGAAAAAGTCTGGAAGCTACTCAAGCTTCCTTTAGACTTGACTGCAGACTATTTGACTAGGTTTTACTGAAAATGCACAACTAAAATTTCTCAGTAGATCTAAGGAATGTACTTTGCTACAGAAGAGAACTTCTAGACAGGTCATAATGTCCTTGAAAGGAGGGTAAAAACCACTCACCGATTAGGGTGTGTGTGTGTGTGTGTGTGCTTGTGTGTGTGTGTGTGTGTGCGTGTGCGCACGCGTGTGCACCCGCAGTGTGTGGGTAAGTGAAGGAGGTAAGAGAATAAAAGGCCGGGAAGGGTGCAAAGAAGGGATCCAGGCAGGGGCGAGCAGAAGGAGCCTCTGCTCCGGTCGTCGTCCCGACAGAGGCCGCCGTGCTCTGCACCTGTTGCGCAGCTGGGCACCATCTGATCATCCCTCTCGCACGTCACTGCCTGCAGTGAGTGCCACAGTAAGATCGGAGAGTAGAGCTGTGACTGTGGTGAGCAGCGTTAAAGAAGGTGGAAGAGTATAACCAGAAGGGACCGAGGCAGGTGGCTGAGCGCCTGGGCAAGAACACTGGCCCCCTCCGACACGCTGCAGGGCCCAACGCCGGCTCACCTTCCACAACACGATCTTCTTCCCCATGGTCACCTCCTGCTCGGATGCCTCCTCCACCTCCTTTCTCACTGCCTCCAGGGCCAGCTGCAGCTTTACCTGCTCAGGAGGACAGAGAGGTTGTCACTGGCTCCTCCTTCAGGGCCAGGTACCCATACCACCCAGCCAGGAAGACAGAGGTCTAGAGTGCTTCTGGATGGCCTGGGACGCTTCACTCATTAGCAGGTAAGTTAAACACAAAAGCATCCTGATAGCAGACACAAGACGTATCTGGAAGTACACTCATTGCATCATTTTTATAACAGTAACACTGTAATCAACCAAATGCTAAAATATGAAAATGCAAAGCTATTGAATGCTAGCAGCGTAGTGTATAAATGGAACGGAGCAGGACGTGACAAGCAAGTGGGTGCAATCTCAAATCAAATGCATTTTATAAAATAATGCCAACTTGAAAAATATTTTTCCAGTGAATATATAAAACCTGATTGAGCTGCAAGATGTTCTTAGCTGTACTGTTGTCTTCTAGCTCTAGATTGGATGATGATTATTACTCAAGATAAAAAAAAAATGGTTTGTTATCAATAGTGTTAATGTAGTTACTTGTCCAGAAAAAAATCTGGTGAACATTTTTAAACAAAAATTTACACTATACTGCAAATGTTACAAAAAGAGAAAAACGAGAGCCCAACAGAAATCAAACCTTCCTTCCATGAGGGGCCCCATGCTAGAAGCAGGGGTGTAGATTACATACATACAGAGAAATTCACCTTTATCTGAAAAGATGCAAAGTGTATCACCAGAGCTTTGCAACCACTCCCACCCATGTCATGTGTTCTTAAAAGCATGACATTATGACACTTTTCACTGCACTGTACAAAATGTTAGTAGTCACAGCAGCACCTGAGATCATGGGGAGAGTGCCATTTGTCCTGTTACTTGCAAGGAATTGGAATCTCTGACCCTTGGACATGGGCAGAGGCTCCTTCAGACCCAAGGCGGCAAGCACAGGCAGGGAAGCACACAGCAGTGCTCCATCTTCTGGAGCAGGGCCGGGCAGGATAGCTTGCTTGGGTTCACGGCTGGTGCCAACCACAGCAGCAGGAACATGACCCAGGGCCCACTGTGCAGTGGGGACTGCAGGTGACATGCATTGCTACCCCGTGAAAGAGCCATGGATGTTCAGAGAGCACCTTGAGAAACCTACTCTGGCCGCGCTATAGGAACTGAGATGTGACCAGCACCCCTGCTGCTCGGAGTCTCCCCTACTTTCTCGCAGCTCTTGTAGGGTTCCATGCGCCTGCTCACAGTGGCAGCAGATGAGGTGAACCAGAAGGCCCACCCTGACACGACCCAGGGATGACCTGTTTCTCAGAAACTTGCCTTCCTTCCAGGCTAATTGTCCGCTAGGAGTGCTAAGGCAAATGCTTGTATTTCGGTAAATAAAGTTTTGTGAACCTAAAAAGGTGCCTGTCTTCAAATGAGGCCTGCTGTGCTCCTTCAGAGGAGGCTGTCTGACCTCCCGTAACTCCTGCCATCTGACCCTGCAGGCTAAAATGGCAAAGCTCTCACATAGCTGTGTAAACGGCCTCAGCGCAAACCTTCAGGGAGTGTGTGTGAGCTTGACATCATCTTCGTTCAGCCTTTGGGACATAGTCCAGCAGTGGCCAGAGAGAGCCTAGGGAACTCACAGGCTCCTGACCCCCAGGGTGTCTCGGGTCTCCTCCCCACGGTGCGAGCGTACTTCCGGATCTACCCAGAAAGAACCTCGTGTCTGAGGTTTGCAGACGACAATAGAAATGAAAAGAAAAACCTAGAGCTACTCCTGGGCAGCTGCACCGGGGACGTTGATGTGAGATGTCCCAGTCCTCAGAGTAAAACAAGCACACAGAACAACAGACAGACTGTGGAACGAAGCTTGGATGCCCGATTCCTTGCAGCACGGCACAGCGCTTTGGTTAAAGATCCCGGTAGGGAAGGCATTCCCCACTTCTGTGGTCCTGGTGACCCAGGTGCGTTCGGCCTGGGACCTGCATATCTGAGGCGCGCTTGTGCTGAGGAAGAACCCGAGTCGCACGCAGCAGGGAAGCCCCTGGGGCCAGAGCCTCCAACACCAAGCCTCCCCGCAGGGTGCTGGTCCAGGGCTTGTTCCCTCCCTGCCCTCCAGCCCATCTCATCTTTCTCTTTTCCCTCGCTCAGCTCTCAGTCCAGGATCCAGCTGCTCCCCAGGCCCCGTGCTTCCCTGGCCCCAGGACAACCTCTCCCGCCAGCCTTTCTCCTGCTCGGCCCCTCCCGCCACCTGGAGCCCGCACTTGCTTGACTAAACCTGTTCCCTCTTGGGGGCCCTTCCTGGCCCCTTTTCTGGAGGGCGCCCCTCCCCTCCTCTTGTGTCCCCTCCCTCCCAACCCCTGTCCTAGCCTCTCACCCTGTGCTCCTCCACTGCCTCCCGCAGCTCCACAGTGCGGTGTCCCCGGTGCTCCTCCCCCGCAGCGCAGGCCCCACACAGCGCGCGCCAGTCCTGGAGGCAGAAGAGCGCGAGCTCCTGTCCGTGCAGTACGCACCGCTCCGCACCCGCAGCCTCCTCCGCGCTGCCCTCCGCCAGCACCAGGCTCCGCACGCCGTCCACCAGCGCCGCCAGCTGCCTGTTGGGACGCACACCCTCCGGCCGGACGGTGGCGCGGCACTGTGGGCACGGCGGCTCGGGATGGCCCCGGGCGTCCAGCAGCGCGCGCACGCAGGCAGCGCAGAAACTGTGTCCGCAGTCCACACTCACGGGCGAGCGCAGCAGGTCCAGGCAGACGGCGCAGCGCGCATCCTCCTGCAGCCGCGCGCCTGGGCCCGACGCCATGGACAAGCTGAATGGTGAATGGTGACCGGTGACTGGGTGACCGAGTGCCCACGCGGACCCGGGCGACCACGGCGACCTCGGCGATCTTGCTGCCGTGCGCCCCGGGGACCAGCTGGGCGAGGCCGGCGCCTCTTATCTCCCAGGGCAGGCTGAGGGTGCAACTCTGAACTCTCAGAGGAGGGCCTGGTCCTCTGCCTGGACGCGGCACGCCCCTTTCTGAGGACAGCGTTCAGGGCTCCAGTGTCAGCAACACCTAAGCTACCTTGACGTGAAGCTCTTCACCTCATTACTGGTTTTTCCTTTGCAGTGCGCCGGTGGCGCTTGGGTTTCGCCCCAAGCTACACCTCAGCCTTATCTGTCAGGACGGTTTTTCCTAAACTGCCAAGTTACGAGGCTGCTCCAGCTTGTGACTCTCCTGCTTTAGCCTCCTGCCATCCTGGAATGAGAGATCTGTGCCACGCACGCGCGTGTGGCTTCCTGTTTAACTCTCGCCTCAAGCACGGTGAAGCCCAAAGCCAAAGCAAACATGGTACAGCTACCTGCCGTGTACAGCGGGGAACCCCTGGGGTGCGGCCAAGCTGCCAGACCTGCCTACACCGCATGTCTCACAGGAGCAGGACCGAGTGAGGCGCGCCCTGGCCTGGCTGGCGATGTGGTACCAGAACAGCCACTGCGGTCACTCTGCGGGCAATGAGGGAGCTAAGCATTTTCCTGGAGGAACCCAGGAGCTCTGCCGGACAGCACCAGAGGCTGGGGAGGTTGAGTCAGAGCAAGTGCCTTGATAGCGGCGACCCTAGCCCTGTGACAGAATGAACACTGAGTGTCCTAAGTGTGCCCAGAAACAGAACATTCGGGGACCCTGGCATCTGGTAAACGTAGAGAATTGGAAGGAAAAGAAAAGAAAATGAAGAGAGAGTGAAGGGAGGGTTGTCAAAACACAGGCTGCATTTGGATAGTGAGTGTGTGTGTGCATGCGTGTGTGTGTGTGTGTGTGTGTGTGTGTGTACACACACGTACAACCATGTGTGTGTGTGCATGTGCACCTGTGCGTGCATGGGCGTGTGTCAGCCTGTGCTGGTCACAGCTGCACCCTCAGGACTGTGTAGAGTTACCAGCACTTGTGGGCACTCAGTAAGCAGTACCTGAAACCCAGCTGAGTCAGGCAAGGTCCAGAGGGGGCACCCTGGTGCTGTGCATGCTTTGGCCCAAGGGAGACACGGGAGGCCCCCGGGGGTCGGGTCATGTTACTGGCCGGGCTCCGCTGTGTGATCTCCGACTCCACTCTCACGTGATCATCGCTGGCGCCATCACTTCTACTTTGCATAGAGTAAAACACAAAGAAACAAATCTACTTAGATCTACAGACAAGGAGACAAGCAGCTCAAGAGAATAGGGTTTCCCGGGGCCACACAGGTCCTGGTGTGGGCCACAGGAGTGCGGTCACCTCTGGGCTCAGAGTCACAGGCTCTCTGACCCCAGGAGACCTGGAGAAATGAGTGGGGCACTGTCCTTCAAACAGAGGACCGTGATACAGCACAGCCTCCTTCCTGGGCGACAGGTGCTGGCCTGTGATAAGCAGCAGGCGCTGTCCTCCCAAACGCTGGTCTCTGCCTCCTGATTCATCTTACTTAAATTCGAATGCTTTTCTGGTTGTTCTCTCAGGGGCAGCGAAATAAGACCCTCTGCTGACCCAGCCGCAGCCTGACCTACCGCTGTCCTTATTGCTGACCTGGATTCAGCCCTCCAACACAGTTAAGGACTGTGCGGACCCTGGACTTTCCCCAAAGCCCTCCCCATCCTCCTCCTGTAGCCTTCTTTCCAGGGCTCTCTGCTCCAGGTTCCCAGAAATTACTGACATCTACCATCCAAACTCTTCTCAGCTCTTGTTCTTTCTTTTCCTGAAAAATCTTTTATTAATACATGTTTGTGACACACAAGAATCACACTTATCCTAGGGAAGCGGTGTGTACAGACACAGCATCCCGGCCGCCTTCCCCCACCCACCCACCCACCAGGGCCCGAGTATGGGCCTTGACTTGGGGTCTCAGGATCTCAGTATTATTCGCTTCCTGCACCCATTTGGCAAAAGTCCTGGCCATACCCTGCCTGGGTCCAGGATGCCACAGTCTTCCAGCCCCCCGCTGGGGACCCACAGCCCAGAAAGCTCAGCTCTGCCTCAGCCCGTCCTCCCACTGCAGTCTCCCTCTGCCGTCTGCCTCGTAGGAGCGAGTCTACCCAGCCTTGCTGCCCTACGGTACTGTGGTAACAAACACATGGCAAGGAGTGCCAGTCTGGACTGCTGTGTGCCGCTAGACTCTGCGCGCTGTTATGGAACCTGGGAAAGCTTTTCACATCTCACAAAACCAAAGCTCTGTGCTCAGAAGCACTTGCCTTCATTTTCTGCTAGCACAGCCTGCAGCACAGGCCGCTCAGCCCTGCAGCTGTGCATGTGCACGGCATGAGGACCTCACCCCATCCTGGCGCCGGCGTCTGCTTCTGTCTCTGAATTTGAACATGCTTTCATATATTTTCATCAGCAACGTGTTTCTTCATTGTTTCTTTTTATTTGTTTGTTTCTATTAGCACGCGTTAGCAGTACTAAGCAATCTCGTGCACGGCGGGACCTGGTCTGCATGTTCAGCACATTTTACTCCTTTGAAAACATGTTGTGCTAAAGAGTGACTCACACCATTGCTGTTCAGGCTTTGACTAATTCAGGGAGAAGAACGTTTTCTGTTCATGTTTTTCTCCCAAAGTCCCCTCACCAGGACCTAGGCAGAGGAAGGGCTACTCAGAATCTCCACTCAGAAGGGACACTGATGACCAGACTCAAGGACTAGGGCTGCCCTGTGTGGGGGCTTGGCATCCTGTGGTGCAGGACAGCGTCCTGTGGACTCTGCACTCAGGAGGCCTGGCGCCTGCCCTCATCCTGTGGCTCCAGCAGGAGAGCCCGGGTCCTACTGGAAGCCCAGTGGAGGAGCAACGCTTCGCCTGGCTGGAGTTCTGGACCCAGGAGTACTGCAGAGCTGCTGCTTGCTAAGTGGCAGCCTGGGAAGACCAGAGGGGGCTCATGCGTGTGCTGCATCTGAAAATTGTACTTTCGATGGGTGGGGAATGAATATGAGGGCGACTTCCGTCATCACAGGAGGTGGAATCTAGACGCCGCCCATGTTACCTTCCCGGTGGCTGTCAGCTCTCCAGCGGGGCTGAAGAGAAGACAACATCCCAGAGCTGCCAGCTTCAGAGGAAGCTTAGCCCTACTGCGTTACTGCGTTATGTAGGCACATTCTGTGTGTGGCCAGATGCAGGCCTCTCTGTGCTCCAGTGAGTTCTGAAGTGAGCCATGGAACCCTGTGTACAGCACCACCTGTGTTCTGTGTAAGACGCGGGGCTCGAAGGGGCACGGGCTTCTCCGTATGCACACTTTCAACTTCCAGACCGGGGTGGCATTCTGCCTTTGTCTTTCTCACAAGCTCCTCCATGGCCCAGCCTGGGCCGGTACCGTAATGTTTGCACAACTGGCACTTGTTCATTTCTTTCTGCAGCCTGAGCCTGCTCCTCCTGCACTTGCAGTGGCTATGCTTTTCCTGAGAGCAGTGACCATGGTGGAGAACATAAGTATGAAGCTGAAACAAATGCGCCTTCGCCGCCACGCTCTGAGGGCCCTGCCCTGGCCCTGTGTGCCATGCAAGCTTGGCTCACACCTCCACAATGGGCCGAGTGCTTGTGTAAGGACTGTGCAGAGCATGGTGT
This sequence comes from Myocastor coypus, assembly GCA_004027025.1. Lineage (NCBI taxonomy): Eukaryota > Metazoa > Chordata > Mammalia > Rodentia > Myocastoridae > Myocastor > Myocastor coypus. Next base: position 15,496 of record PVJA010023097.1, read on the forward strand.
GTGGGAGGAGTGGGCTCTGCTACCTACCCAATATATGCTCACCCACATCTGCAGCCTCCCAGTCCCATAATGCACCTGTAGGAAAGAGTAGGCAGCGGAGACGCTCAGAGTGGCGCTCTGTTCACCCATCTGCAAGGCTAATTGCTCTGCACTGCTGTCAACGCGGGGATATGCAGCTCTGGCGCTTTGGCTCTGGTTATATCCCAGGTGGGTTAAAGATCAACACAGTATCTGCTAATTTCAAGTGTGGCCCCCTCGAAAGCAGTAATCGTGGGTTCCTGGATGGGCCATTTATCTTCTACAGCTGGGCTCTAGGGCACAGCCACCTGCCAAGCTGGCCTGAGGACATGAGCGTGCTCCACAGCACTTACGGCTGCCTGGCATCACTGCTGAGCAGCGCTACCCATAACGGCGCCGCGGGAATGCAGGGGCTGCATTGCAGGAAATGAGGCCCGGGGCTTGCGCTGCCCCTTGTTTATTTAAGCTAAAATGAATACTCATAAAGATAATTCTGTCAGCAACTTTGATTGCTGGGCTGAGATTTCTAGGGCTTCTAATTGTAGCCACCCGACGCCAAGACTCACCCTAGGCAGCAACGGTGCAAGGGGCTCTGGTGAGGCCGCAGCTATCTGGAAACCAAGCCATGATCGATGCCTTCGGCACAGCCTTCCTTTGTCCTTGTGCTCAGCAGAATCATAGACTGGCAGAGCTGAGTGTACACTACACTGGGGACTTGTGCCCTAAGTCGTTTCAAGGAGCTTTGGTCAGTGAGATCATAGGTTATATTTCAGAAAGCACCCGGAGAGTATCCCCACCCAGCGGGTCTCTATTCCTTTGCAGCATGGATTATTCTCCCAAAAACATTCAACCCGAATTTTAGGACATTCTTTCTTTTTTTGAGCCCAAATAATACATGTTTGCAGCCACCAATGTTAATGGCATTTGCCATTTTACGGGAAAAGCCTTTCTAATTACCCCTCTAAAACAATTTACTTCCTATCTTAAAATGCTCTGTGCTTACCCTCTCTTGTTTCCTGCAGCTCAGGTGAAGTGCCGTTGCTTTTCTTTTTTACTCACCCTGGGGCTAAAGCTCACACCTGCACCATTTGCTAGAAACCAACGACCTAGGAGAGCAAAGTGCAGAACTCAAGAGGGCGGAATGCTGAGCCTAAAGCCCAGATCGGCGCTGCCCTGGCGCTCCCCAGTGCTAATCCTGCAAGAGGATTTCCTGATGAGACGCATGGCCTGGAGCCACCACCTACTGCGCTTGGGGGCAGCAGCGTCCCTCTCCCAATGCACCTGAGTGATGAGCTTGGCTCACAGTTTCCGAGAAGGGCGGCCCTGGCCCCAGGGCTGTGTTGCCTTGGACTTGTGCTGCACCAGGCCACACAGGGGCAGCCATGGTAGAGGAGGCCTGCTGCAGTCCCAGGTGCTGGAAGCGGAGGGAGTGATAGGGTCGTCAAGTGCCCTTCTCAGGCACAGTCCTCGAGAGCTAGCTTCCGTTGCGCACATGTGTCCATCTTTCGGGATGGCCTCAGCAACAGGGACTTCCACGCAGGCCTCCGGAGACTGCCAACGCCCACCTGTCCTGCTCTCTGTACCTGGGCTCTCCGACTCCCAAAGCTGAGCTCAGCAGAAGGTCCGTGCAGCATACATTCAGCACCATGGACAGCGCTCGGGATAGGCACAGAAAGCGCTGGCTGGGTTGGCATTGTCTTAGGCTAATCCAGTTTTTTTTATTATTATTATTATTATTATTATTATTATTATTATTAAACTGCTCCAACTTTACTGTATAAAAATATGAAAGAAATTTTTAAAATTTTACTGAAAATGTGGAAGAATACTTTTGAAATGTTACTGCAAGATAAAATTTAAGTATTTGCATATGTAAATAAATGTGTTGATTTATTGCAATATGCATGATAGATATTTATTTTTAACCTAACCATACAGCTCTTCACTAACATTCAATAAATGACACTTACACATTAATTTTATAATATTTCCAGTGTGAAGCTCATGGTGTAATTCTTGATCTATAAAATTAAGTGCTCCACACACGGGTGGAGGTGACAGACAGTTTCCTGGGGTGAGTGCGTGTCTTGGCTCGCTTTCCTAAGCCTGCCACCCAGGGAAACCACAGTTCCAGGAGGAAGAGTCCAGGCCACTGCCCCGCTGCGCGCTTCTCTATCCAATGATCAAAAATAAGGATGATCGAACAACAAAGCAGCACAGACTCTGGCTTCGCTAATCATTCACTCAAACCTTCGATATCTTCTCTTTGTAGCTGGGGGTTATTAGCTAAGCACAAGGGAGCAAGGGAGGGTGATACTCTAGCTTTCAGTCTTCTTTCAGTGGAGGAGAGGAGAAGAAGAGAGAGCAAGCTGCAGGATGCACAGGAGGACCAGCTGGAGGGATGCAAACCTGCACGGCTGCTCGGGACAGTGGCACACAGATTCCTGAGAAAAGTAACGCCAGAAATTCCACTCCAGTCAGCTGCTCACCCTCTAGCTGTCTTCCCCAAAGACCTGGGACCCTCAGATTCAGTGGAGCATGAGTCCTCATGTGTACAGCGACATGGTTCACAGAGCCAGATCTTGGAGGCTACAATGGACCTGTCAGCGGGTGGGCGGGCCAGCAAAATGGATCTGCGTAGTGGGACCTGCGCTGCTGCAGTAAGGACGTGTCTGAGTCGTTGTCAGGAAACACACGCCTCCTGGACTGTAACGCCGGGCGAGATCAGTCAGACTCGGAAGGTGGATCCTGCGTTCGTTCCTGAACAGGAGAGGTCAACATACAAATTAGCTGAAGAGCAAAATAAAAGAGCTTTACTAAGAAGTGGACCGGTGCACTCTGTGGAGTGGGGCTGGGACCTGAGGGAGGAGAGGAGAGGAACAAAAGCAGCGCATGTGTGATGTGCGCGGCCCCAACGGGGTAGAGCCACACTACCTCGCACTGATAAAAAATTTAAAAGAAAAGGTAGAAGAGAGGAGATAAGATCAGCAATGCCTTAGTTCAATCCACTCATTTGTGTAACTAATGTCTATATAACGAATAGAACTTCATAGTTTATTTTATGCTAACAATGTAAATTTATTTATTTATTTATTTATTTATTTATTTATTTATTTATTTATTTATTTATTTATTTTGCAGGATCAGGGTTCAAACTCATGACCTTGCACTTGCCAGGCAGGCACTTGTGCCACAGAGCTATCTCCTGAGCCCCAGCGTAAATTTATTTTAGGCAAATTTACTAATACTTTAGTTTTGTTAATTACTGTCCTAAATTTAGAATTTTTTAACGTTTGTTTTTTGTTTTTGGTGGGACCAGAGTTTGAACTCATGACCTTGAACTTGCCAGGCAGGAACTTGTGCCATGGAGCTATCTCCCTGGCCCAAATTTAGAATTTTTTTTAAAAAAAATTTCTATACTATAAATGTGTTTTGAAGAATTTCTTCTTTAACTCATCTCCTAAACTTCTAACATAGTTTTTCTCAGGTGTGGCTTTGCGGTTGGCTTGGATAGGGTCTGCAAGCGGGAAGTTCAGAAGCTGGAGGCAGTGGCTTTCTCCTGGGCAGTGCTGGTCATCGCTTGTTGCTGGGAAGAAATGCTTTGAAACAGGTGAGTGAGCAGGACGGGCCTGTGGCCACAGAGCACAGGAGTGTGGCCAAGTGCGGCCAGCCTGAGCTGGGCCCAGCCGGCCCTTGTGTGCAGCTGGCACAGCCAGGCAAGGCTGACCGGGTCTAACTACTGAGCCTCCTGGGGGGCTGGATGACCATATTTTGTCCTAATGCGTTACCATATGATTAGTTGATTTTTGAAATCTCCATCACACAGTTTGATTCAGCTTTTAATTCACCGTTACTATAATCTGCCCTAAATTCGGTAAACAGAAATCCATTTCCAAGGGCACAAAAGAGCCACATTGGCGCCTTGGCACGCCTCAGGGGGCGGAGGGTGACATCAGAAAGCTGATTGCACTGTTTCCTGCTCCTGGCTCATTCCACAGTACATGGGGAGCAGCATTCTCGAAGGCCCAGGTCTCCAGGGGGACCCAGGTTATTAAGCAGAAGATCTGCTTGACCAGGTCAGATGACAGCCAGAGATGGCACAGCCCACAGGTCAGCCCTGTGCCAAGCTCGGCTCCCTGGATGGCGGCAGAGAGGCCCAGAGCCGGGGATTTGTGCAGATGCACGCAGCCCTCTTCAGGAGGAAGCCCGGGTGGCACATGTTCCCATGCCAGATGGCACACAGGGCTTTGCTCCCTGTTCTGGTTGTGGTTGTTGGATTCTAAAATGACCCTGGCCCTGTGAATTATTCCTCATTACCCAGGTAAGTGCAGACTTTGAGCTCACTACTGGGAACAGTCATTGAATTTGACTAAACTGTCCAGGTCATAAAAGCATAACAACAGAGCAGTAACTAAAGTGGAGTTAGTTACTGCTAACTAACTTGGCAGGTCCAAGGCCCAACTTAAGCGCATGCGTGGCCATGGTGAGGTGCGACCCAGGCCCACGTAATTACAGAAATGAGAGAAAGTCATGCCATGAGTGAAGGTGCATTCTCCCAGGTGGTGTCAATTTGTGAGGAAAACGTGTGAGCCAGACTATGTCTCAAGAAACCACCCAGACTGCACAGCACACGCGGCCCTCAAGCGGCCCTCACCTGTGGCTGGGCTGCAGGAGCCGCGGAGCAGCGGCGCCCAGGGGCCACAGAGCAAACGCCAGTGGGCAGAGCACATGCACACACCAGCCAGGCCCCGTACTGCAGGGACAGCGCCCCCAAGGAAGGGCGCCCTCGTGTGACAAGAAGCCAAGTCCCGCGTGGCTGGCAGGATCCGTGGGGAGCAGTGTGTTGATGAGGAGAGGAGAGGGCAAGGGGAGGAAGGGTGAGGAGGTCAGGAAGGGCGCTCCAGGGGCGGAAGCCACCTGCGCCTGTGGCTCCTGGCACCCTCTCTTAACCTTTCTCTAAGAAATCCGCCCGAGAGGCTCAGTCTACACAAAGCCGCCACCACTGGGCCTCTGACAGCAAACGCACGGGGGCTAAGAAATCTTCCCTGAGGTAAACATCCCACGTGTGAGGAGGGTGTTGCCAGGGCAGCACGCCACATGGAGGAATAAACCGAGCGCAGAGCAAAGACAGAGAGCAACAGTGATGGAACGGCAGGCAGAGCAGCGGAACAGCTGAGCGCAGCGGGTGGACACGTGGGCCGGCCACGGGCTGTGCTAGCAAGAACCTTGCTCGGGGGTGCATCGCCTCTCAGAGGCTGCGCTGCGCTTTCAAGACTTCATAGGGCCGCTTTAGCGCGAAGCTGCGTGGTCCTTAGCAACTGCCCAGAGACAGCCGCGCCGATGCAGGTGAGAGACCTGGCGCTTGCCGCAGAGTGGCGCTGCCGGCGCGCGTGGTGGTCAGATAGGAACCAGGAACTGCGCCGCTGGAAGAACACAGCGGGCCTGAGAGACACAGTGCTGACCTGAGCGTCTCTGCCAGAGTAAGAGGGAGGACGCCGAGCCCACCAGAGAGATGGCGCCGGCTGCGTGCAGCTCTGAGGCGGAGCAGCCTGGCCTAGGTGCACTTGGAAGCGGGGTCTTGGCTCCACAAGGCTCACGTCAAGCTTGAGCCTTATTTGGGGGTTAAAGCAAGGAAAGGACCTTAACCCAAGTGCGTGGGAGGCTCGCGTGCCACCCTCACCCCCAACGGTAAAGAAGCAGACTGTGGAAGAAAGCGGGGGCTGCTTGTGCGGGCCCCTGCCGGGGGCTCCATCTGGGGTACATAGAGAAGCACCAAAGCAGCAGGCGCTGAGCAGAGGACAGAGCTGCGGAAGGCGGGAAGGAGTCCTTGCAAGTCCCCCTGTGTGCTCTGGGGGAGCAGCAGGAGACCCCTCTGGCCGCTGCCTGCCTGCAAGGTGGAGAAAATTCTGGGGCGGAAGAGGGCGTGGCATGGGTGCTTCTCACGTGCGAGTGTGTGTGTCTGTGTCATGGGCTTGTGTGAGTGCATGTTGTGAGGGCGCGTGTGTGTGCGTGTGTGTGTGCGTGTGTGTGTGTGTGCGTGTGTGTGCGTGTGTGTGTGCGTGTGTGTGTGTGTGTGTGTGTGTGTGTGTGTGCGCACGCGCTCACTCGCGTTCCTGTGTGAGCCCAGGGCCAGCTGGGGCTCGCCACTCCTGCTGCCGCCCTCCCTTCAGCCTCCGCCAGGGCGTGGAGCAGGTGCAGAGCAGCCAGGAAGGAGACGCAGCGCGAGGCGACCAGGATGCAAGAGGCATGCCGTGGTGTTCGTTCCTGTGACTCAAAGCGCAGCTCTGTGGCTCTGTCACCCTCGGTTGGTGGCAGTTCACAGACAGCCATGCATGACACTGCAGAGATGAGCTCGGGAGGAAGAAAGATAGGGAGCCTGCAGGGTCCTTGTGTGCAGGTGACAGAGGTCAGGGTGTCGCCCTGGGGCCTGTCCTCTCAGGTGAGGACAGGCCGGGTCTAGCACTGGGTTTTGCATCCTTACATGCACACACACACACACACACACACACACACACACACACACACACAGAGCAGGGCTTGAGGTGAGATCTGGGCTGCGTCTCCTTTTTCTCACACCAGGCCCGCCAGAGAACACGGAAGCCTTTCCCTCCTGCCACGAGAGATTCTGATGCAGCTCTGTCAGTTTGTGTTTCCAGCTTACTGTGACCGATAAAGGCCATATGCGCTCGAGGCGTGCCGTTTGCTTTGCTCTGTGTGTGGAGGTGAGAGCTGTCACTTCAGCCTTACTAGGCCCCCACCAGGGTGGCCGCCTCCGTGTTCTCCTTCCTTTTTCTCTTCTCCTGGCTGTGCATAGTCTCATGGGGTCCTCTTGCTGTCTACCTTTGCTTCCCGTCCGGGGATGGAACGTACTGGGCAGGTGCCCTCGCACTGAGCCCCAGCCAGCTCCAGCCCATGTCTTCTGACCGGCAACCCCAAGAGATGGAGCTGCCTGTCCCCCCCACAGGACCCGTGCTCACCTTCGGCATGTCATTTCAAAGTGTGGTCCTAGTAGAGAAAGGAGAGCCGCCAGTAATGCTCCCAATAACCTGCACACACAGCCTATACCGTTTGGAAAACATCTAAGCTTCAAGCGCCAACAAGGACAAGTGCCTTCTTCCTTGCCTGCTTTTCAGCGGTGTCCTCTGCCCCCACAGGCAATGGGACAGCCCAACGCGTCCTCGGTGGCTGAGTTCCAGCTCCTGGGCTTTCAGAGCCCCCTGGAGTGGCGAGCCCTCCTCTTTGCCGTCTTCCTGGGGGTCTATTGCCTCACCATGGCGGGCAACGCGGTCATCATCACCACGGTGAGCCAGGACCCACGCTTGCACTCGCCCATGTACACCTTCCTCAGGGCGCTGTCCGTCCTGGAGCTCCTGTACACCTCCACCATCGTGCCGAGCCTGCTGGTCGACCTCATCTCCTGCGGCCACGCCATCTCCTTCTCCGCCTGCATGTTGCAGCTCTACTTCTTCGTGTTCTTCGGGGCCACAGAGTGCTTCCTGCTGGCAGCGATGGCCTATGACCGCTACCTGGCCATCTGCAGCCCGCTGCACTACACTGTGCGCATGAGTGCAGACATCTGCACCAAGCTGGTGGCACTCTGCTGGCTCACAGGCATGGGCACCGGCTTCCTGCCCTCCCTGCTCATCTGCAGACTGGACTTCTGCGGGCCCAACCAGATCAACCACTTCTTCTGCGACCTGCCCGCACTGATGCAGCTGTCCTGCTCCAGCGTGCGCACCACCCAGCTGGTCATCTTGCTCCTGTCCATCACAGTGCTGTGCATTTGCTTTCTCCTGACCCTCGTGTCCTATGTTTGCATCGTGTCATCCGTCCTGAGAATCCCGTCTGCGTCGGGCCGCGCCAAGACCTTTTCGACGTGTGGCTCCCACCTGGCAGTTGTCACCATCTACTACGGGACCATGATCTCCATGTATGTGTGTCCCAACCTACACCTGTCCCCGGAAGTCAACAAGGTCATCTCTGTCTTCTACACCGTGGTCACGCCCTTGCTCAACCCGGTCATCTACAGCTTGAGGAACAGGGACTTCAAGCAGGCTGTCAGGAAAGCCGTGCGCAGGACACGCATGTCCGTGGGTGAGAGCGGAGGCTGCTCAGCACACAGGAGGCATCGCTAGCGCACAGGACATCGAGGCAACAAGCAGGGGGACTTGGTGCCCTCACAGAGAACGACTGGCGCTGGGCAGGAGTCTGCAAGCGGCAACGACACAGCTTCCAGAGGGTCCCTGCCAGCAGCTGATCAGAGAGTGAACTGCTCTTTGGGGACGCTTCTGTCCTCGGACACTTCCATTTTCCTTCTCACGGAAGCCTCACTGTACAGTTCCTGTGTGTGGCGACTGGGTACACATTACCTTGGTTTCTACAACAGAATTCCCATTTTCATTTCTAAGCCATTGTACCGGGATATATAGAAAGTTGTGCACTTTTCTGTGTGGTGAGAGAGCTCGGCTTGTAGGCCTAGAACCTGGTGGATGATTCTGGTGCCTGTTAGGAAGTTGTACAAAACAGTGACTGCAAAAAAAAGTAAGCACACACGTGAAGTGGGTGTTGCCCTGGATTAGCTCTGAGCAATACAAATCAGCGGCTGCTAAAGCAGAGGACATCCATGCTAACACAGGGGACTGTCACGTGTACTTCCAAAAGACTGAGCGAAGTGAAGAAAGTGAAGAAAGGACAGAAGGAAGCTATCAGGGAGGGATAAGGGAAGCAAGGACGCGAAGGGGACAGAGACCTGAGGCGCTCTGTGCTGCGGCAAGCCCGACAGTCAAGGGGCGCACGCTGCAGTGGGCTTCGCTCCCCGGTCATCTGCTTCCTCTAACTCAGCTCTGCGCAGGTGGCCGCCACCTGTGCTGCCCCATCATCCCAGCTGAGGCCTCAGACCCTGCTTCAATCTGCAGTCTGAATCGCCCACAGATGAAATGGAATACACAGGGCTAAAGAGACGTTGCCCTAATGGGGCACCAGGATAGAATGGACGAAAAATACATACCAGGTGGCCGAGGAGCGCTCTGTGTGTCTTGGCACGGGGTGATCTCTGTGACGCCTTGGGGCTCGGTGGGTTCATGACCTCAGAGCAGCAAGCTCAGGTTAGAGAAGCTCTCGAGTGTCTCTGCTGTGGTTGGCGCCACACAGCAGCGACAAGGTGTGGACGTGGCTGGGAGCGCAGGGCGAGGGAGGCTGAGGACATGGGGAGACAGAGCAGCCTGTGAGGGAGAGGCAGGAACTAGGTCCCTGAGGGCGTGCGGGTCCTCTAAATCCCTGTGGGGATTTTGTTCTTGGTGCTAAGAAAAATGACTGATTACCAAACAGTGCTCAGATACGATCACTTCTGCACCCAGGACCCCCTGCTCTTTGGAAAAGAGCAGGAATCATTGAGGCCACTGCCGCAGCTGCTGCCGAGCACAGGTTGAAGGAGCTGGAAGGATAACGGGATTTGTCCAAGGCAGAGGTCTTGGGGACAGCACCAAGCTGAGAGAGGAAGCAGCAGAGCCGAAGGGGTCTTAACGTGCAAACACTGATTGGAGAGAAGGAAACCTCAGAGGGGGGAGGTGCCACTGCCCGTGGCAGGACATTCATAGTGCCTCACAAGCCTCTGTGGCATAGGCCTCGTGGAATATCACCACACGCCCACCTTCTTGGAGTGTGACACATGCGGTTGACCCAGTGTGGCGATGTAATTCTCAGTTTCTCTTCAAGTGGTCACCATCCCATTGTGCTTAGTGTCATGCGACACAATATTGCATTTTTGTTGCTGTTGTTGTTGCTGTTCCTAGACTGTCCTTCTAAAGAAATTCTTTCAGAAATTTGAAATGCGTCTGTCACAGAAAGGACTGAAACTCATGCATAGCCCTACTGTGGGCATCCTGCACCACGAGTCCTGGGTGTCTCACCCCTCAGCCAGGCACGCGCCAGTCCCTGGTCACTGCCTGCCGGCTGCTCCCTGCAGCCAGGCCACCTGTTACGTAAGTAAGTGCAAGGCAGCGCACACATTGCTGCACGAGTGTCATTTTTCTTACACAATCTCCTTACTGACAATTTGGTGGTGGTAAAGGAAAAGGGAAGCCCACATTCGGTGGCCGTGTGGCAGCCCACATTCGGTGGCCGTGTCGCGGCCCACATTCGGTGGCCGTGTTGAAAGAGCCCCTCCATTTCCATGAAAACAGTGGGAAGGAGACAGGAATAGCATCTACTTCCACTTGCGCTCCCTACAAAAGGCCAGCACTTTAGCATAACCTCAAAGACAGTGAATGGGTTGTGACCCCAGATGCTCCACTGGGCTTGTGAACTCTTATCCTACTCAAGAATTTGTTCTGCCTGGCTCCAGCTGAGTATACACCGAAACCTCCGCAAACTGTGAGCTAATAAACCTGTCCTTGCTTAAGTTTAGGACCTGGGTATTTTGTCCCAGCAACAAGTGAAAAGTACCTGAGACACACAGTCTGTTCACCATCTCCTCTAGGGAACAAAAAGCCAGTTATTGAGAACAAGAGAACCGTGGCAGCGGACAGGCTTCGTGAGAATAGCCAACGGCTAGCACTTCTCTCAGCTGACGCTTTGGAGACCACGGGAGCGCTCAGCACCCTGCATATTACACCAAGAGCACAGCTAGAGTAAGAGAGCGTAAAAGGTGGCCACAGTGCGCCTCACAAAAGAGTCAGGAGGATCCTGCTTCCAGCCTAGAGGACAGTCTCCTGGCCTTGCTATAAGCAAGTGTGTGCCAGATGAATGCAGGACTCGGGCCATGGAGAGGCAATGCAGCTGGCCCTGGCCCTGGGGTCACCTGCACTTCGCAAATGCACCTGCTCAGGACAGTGCCAGCCTGAGGCTCCCAGTGGCTAGCTAGGAATGCAGCTCGGTATGGAGGGCACTGGGAGCGGGCAGGAGCCCACTCGCACAAGGACCAGAATCCCTCTACAGCTCCTCATTACTCCATATTTTCTCCGCTGTCTCGCTGCAGTGAGAATCGCTGACACGCGTAGATGCATGTGCTACTGAGGACTCCCAGTCATTTGCCACAGTGCCTCTGAGAAGGAAAACTAGGAGGCCAGCCGGGCGTGGTGGCTCACGCCTGTAATCCCAGCACTTGGGAGGCTGAGGCAGGAGGATTGGTGTGAGTTCGAGACCAGCCTGGGCTACAAAAGTGAGCTCAAAGCCAGCCTGAACTGCACAGTGAGACCCTGTCTCAAAAAAAAAAAAAAAAAAAAAAAAAAAAAAAAAAAAAAAAAAAAAAAAACTAGGAGGCCAGCAGCAGTGAGGCCGGAGCTGCCTCGTTCTGGCAAAGGAGGGGTGGGGGCTGGGAGCACTGTTGGGGTGGAGGGAGAGAAGTGCCATGGGCCCAGCCACTCACAGGCGACCTGGGGGAAGAGGCCCGGGGTGAGAGAGCAGCAGGAAGCATGGAGGTGACTTGTGGCTTTCAGGGCTGCGTGCTTGGTCTTATCTATGGCTGGCAGACGTTGTTGACGGTTTTATGAAGCACTAGAAGAGAGGCAGGCTCTAAATAGCTCCAAATCTGCTCAGTAAGATTAGCTGTAAAATAACGGGTGCAGAGAAATTTGACTCTGGCCTTTCAAGGCTGTTGAGCTCCAGGTCCTCCGCCAGGCAGTACAGGAAGCAGCTCAAGTACACAGAGCCAGCTCCTGTCTGCTGCCCTCAGTCCCAGGGTGCGCTGTCACCTGGGGGCTTCTTCCTCCCCAGTGAGCCTCACCCGCTCCACACTCACAGGGCGGGGCTCTCCCTAGCCGCTGATTATTTCTTCGTCCTGCTCTTCTTCAAATCTGATTTCCTCACTGTCAGCATTCAAAGTCACTTTCCCTGGGAAGAGCAAAGGCTTCGAAGTAAAATAATATTCTGTGCTTTCCAATCCAGAAGAAAACTAACTTCTTGACAACTCTAAGTTCCCCTGGCTTCTTGGGAACGCTGAGGAGGCTGAAGCGGGAAGCAGAGTGCTCGGGGAGGGCAGGGAGGGGGTCCTCCTGCAGCGCAGAGCAGCGCTGAGAACAGAGGCTGTCCTCGGACGTTGTGGCAGTCAGTGAAGGTCACTGGCAAGAGTGTGGACTGAAGGAAGATAGGTGCCTCCTGCAGTGCCGTGCCCTGGCCAGCGCCCGGGCCTCTGAGGCCCTGTCTGCAGGTGCAGAAAGCCACATGCAGCTGCTCACACAGCGCAGGATGACTCCAATTGGCTAAAACTTCTGAAAAATTAAGATACGTTAGCATCAGCTTATGACCAGGAAAAAGAGAAAACAGAGTAGAAAGGCCCATCTGCCTGTGCTTGAGGAGTGCCATGCTGAGGCAGCTGTGTCTGTGGAAATTCAGGGAGACTAAAGACTCACATGTCCCATACAGGCCCCGGGCCGCCTCACTCTTGCTCCATGAAGTGCGAGGTGCACTGTGTGAGGTAGCGCTTATTGGGCGCGTTGAACACCGGCCTGTTTCACATGACAGGAGCGCTGATTTCAGGCTCTCCATCGAGATCAGGTCTCGGTTAATGTCGTGCTAGGCACGTTTACATCCCGGAATGGAACATAAAAAGGACACCAGGGAGAAGGGCCAGGCCGGAGGCTCTGCCCTCACCCCTGAGTCTGAAGACAGAGAGCAAGAGGGACCCTGCGACGGGAGCTGCATGCACCCTTCGTGCACCCAGGTGGCTGCGGCAACCTCTGCACAGTACCCAAGCCCCTGTGTGCCTGAGCGCTGCCCCCAGCGCCGCCCCCCACGTGCAGGAGCATAGCACCCGGGAAGCAACCGCCTTCCAGACAGGCCAGCTGGGGACCCTGGAAGTCTAAGCACAGCAAGCGGGGGAATGTCTGCCCTCGTGGACGTTGTAACGTGCTTTTCCATGTGGAGGACTCTGCATTGGGCTCCCCAGGTAGTCGTGCTTCCTGCTGTTCCCATGGACCTTGTGAGATTCTTCCGTTCAGAATTACAGGGTGATTATGAGTGATGGTAATGGAGCCGTGGCCATCAAGTGGCACCTAGGGACCAGCCGCCTGGCTCTCCGGCCGCTCTGATTCCTGAGCCATGTGGCGCTCTTGGTATGTGGGATGCTCTACAAGGCTTTTAACAGAAATGCAGTGACTGGATGGCTTAGGCTCCTGGACAACAGGCAACTGTAGAAAAGAAGAATTTGGGCAGGAAGCCAGCTCAGGCGCTCTCAGGAAGAGCGCACAAGCCCAGGTCTCAGACTTCCTCAGCCTCCAGCAGACCCCACCATCCGGCCGCACATAAATGAGCAACGCAGGTGTGAGGGCCCCAGGGCACCACACGACTCCTCAGGTCCATTTCTGTGGTCCCCGGCTTGAAACGTGAGAAAGCCCGGGAGGACTCACAGCAAAGCTCTGCTGGAGCCGCACACAAGGGCCCGAGCTCGGCCCTGGCCTCTGAGGACCGGGCTGCGGTCTCCTCCCTAGCCACGCCACGGCCTTGCCGCTCGGGAACCTGCAGAAAGACACTACAGTGTTCTGCCTCTGCAAAGGAGAAATGGTACCTTGAGTCGGGCTTTTCTGAATTTAGTAGAAGTATGTAGGGCCCAGTCTCTTATTTTCAAGTACTATTCTTGAGAGAATGACAGTAACTGAGTTTACACCAGGAGCAGTACATATCAAAAAGACAAGAGTGACATGCATTCCAAACGTAATTTTAGCGTTACATTGTGCTATAATCAATATGCTGAACCTTTTGAAGGTTCTTGAGACCAATATCTGATTCATCCTGTGTACATAAGTGTATGGTTTTGCTATTGATGTTTTCTGCTTTGATTGTATATGTATCTGCTTCCTCTTAGTCCAAAGAGAAGTATATTCTTTCCTTTTCTTTTTTTCTTTTTTCTTTCTTTCTTTCTTTTTTCTATGCAACATTAATAGGGAGGTGGGTCATGCCCACACACTGCACTCTATAGAATGATTGTGAGGACAATATGCAATATGTCAACTTTCAAAGAAAAAAGGAGGAAAAGAAAAAAAAAAAAGTAATGTGGATTTAGAAAGGTTAGTGTTTAGTTGTTTGATCAATTTTATATACCTATATGTATTAATCTAAACTGATCCAATGATGAAAATATGTAACATAACCATTGTTAAATTTAAACAATAAAAGAATTGAAAAAAAATAGAAGTATGTATAACTTATTTACAGTTAGTAGGATTATCTAAGCAGGAAAACCTTTAATTTCATTGTTAAACAAGGTGTGATTTCCTGTTCATTTTATTTTCCTATTACCTGTATATTAAATAATACAATGCTATTATTTTATTCTAGAGAGCAGCCCATGAATTTTAAATAATTTTATATAAAAGGAAGCTGCAAACAAAATTTAAAACTGAAAGGAAGCTATGTGTTCAGAGCAAAGCAGATGTCATTAATTTTGGTGATGTGTAGTAATGTCATACACATCACTGAATGTGCAGCATAAACGTATCTTAAAAATACTAAAACTACCGGGACTGGATCCCGGGATTGCCGGGCTGGCTCCGCCCACAGGGCGCACTGAGCAGGCGATTGCGACGGGGCGTGGTGGCGCAGATCTGTAATCCCAGCATTTGGGAGGCTAAAAAGAGGAAGATCCCTGCGAATCCAATCTACAATACTAAATCCACCTGCCCTCAGAGCACTTCAGGCCCAGAGCTGCAGTCCAGAGCAGCGCACCTTACACGGCGTTAATCAAATCACCCCGATGCGCTCCCCACAACACTCTTTCAAGGAATGAGACCTTGGGACACGTCTATTTAAGAAAGCAGTCTACGAGGGTAGACTCAGCCTCCACTCCCTGCTCCTACCTGAGGCCCAAGGGGAGGGCACCAGGACACGGTGCAGGCCGTGGCCTGGCCCGTGGCTGGGCTCAGACGCCACTTTGGGTGATGTTTCCCAGGCAGGTGCTGCGTGGCTTTTACTCAGTCTCCTCAGCTCATTATTAAGAAATAAAGTGATGCTGTAGCAATAAGAGACAGAAGCCTGCTGTGCGGAGGCGCGGGAGCGAAGGACAGAGCCTGAGGAAGAGGCCCGGGGAGCAGGGTACAGGCAGCCACGCCTGGATGGCCCAGATGCCCCTAGACAGCCTTAGAACGGGCAGAGCTCCTGCCACCTCCTCTGGCTCCCATGCGTGTTTCCTCGTGGCTGCAGTGAGCTGGAAGCTAAAGTGAGGGCTTTTCCTTCACAGCAATCATAAATTAGCTAGAAAAATTTTATTAACATCATTGAAAGTCAATAATCATATAGCATATTGAATATTGTAGGCAAATATTGAAATGTGGAAGATAGGCGACTCACAAAGTGAATTTTAGAGAAATATTTCTGAAATGAGTACATAACATGAGATTAATAATAGATTATGCATCATAAATAAATTATTTACAAACTTAAATGAATATAATAAAAATTGTCTAAAATAAAAATGAAGAACTTACAGATCAGTCATATAATAGTTCACTCTGTGCCAAAATCAAGAAATCTATATTCATATAACTAGAATTCCCAAAGTAGAAAAGGATAGGCAGCAAATATTTAAATATTTAAAATTTCTAAATTGAGTTGAAATTATAGCACATTTCCAAGAAGAATGAGTCTTTTACACAAGAAATATGAATAAAATCATACTAAGATACACAAAAATGAAACTGTCCAAAACTAATTGTAAAGAAAAAAAATTATTAAAAGACATACATAGGCCCGGCGGGATGGCTCAGTGGTCTAAAGCACCTGCTTGGGAAAGCTTGGGTGGCTTCAGGGACCGCAGTTTGATCCCCGGCACCACAAGCTGCGCCAGCCCTGCCCTCCGGGTGGGCTAAGCCGGCCATAAAAATGAGTGAATAAACAAATAAAGGTTCTGAAACAATAAATAAATAAAATACATACATAAATGAAAATGTTAGTAGTGGAGGAGCAAAATTAAATAGCACCTTACTGCAGACTAGAAAAAAAAAAAAAGCAAGTAGGTAAGAAATTAGGATAATTAATTCAAAGGACTGCAAAAAATCTGTCCTCATTGAATTTTATACTTAGCAAACATACCTTTGAAAACTAAAAGTAAAATATTTTACTTGAAATTTTCTAATATCTCCAGATATAACATATTAACAAAGACCATAATTAACTGGAAATCAATACACTACCATAATTGATTCCAGGGGCACCAAGTTATAGTATTCAATTTTTTGCATTACTTAATTCCTATATAAACAGTTAAAGGTAGATAGACAATGGGAGATGTGTACAGATTCACGCTATGCACACACACACACACACCACACACATGTACATGGGTTTGTGGTGTGTGTTTGTAGTGGGTAATACAATGCAGCCTTTAAGGGGTGGAATCTGCTATTTGCACCACTTGAATACATAAAAGCAACTGAGTACCGCATGATCCCACTGGTGTGCGCCATTTCGCACAGTTGAACACGTAGGAAGAAAAAGTAAATGGCGGTTTCAAGAGTTAGAAATGCAAAGACGTCTGTTAGTTTCAGGAAGCCAGCATCAAGGAGCTCAGGAAGTCTGAGTATCGTGTGGTGGCTGCGATACTCAGCGTGCTCTAGGCTGAAACATGTCTCAGAAGAACAAAGATATTTTGCCACATGAAAAGTAGCACTATGTGGGGCTACGAAGATAGCCCGGAGGTCTAAGCTCCTGCCTGGCAAGTGTAGGGACAGAGGTTCCATCCCTGGCACCACATCCCGTGGCCACAGAAACCTGGCATGGAAGCACTGGCCTGTAGTCCCAGCGCTGGGGAGACTGAGACGCAGGATCACTGAGTCCAGTCTGTGAAGTGAGATCCTGTACCAAATAAGTGAAAAGATATTTATTTATTTATTTATTTATTTGTTTGTTTGTTTGTTTGTTTTGCAGGACCAGGGTTTGAACTCACGACGTTGCACTTGCCAGGCAGGCACTTGTGCCACAGAGCTATCTCCCCAGCCCTGAAAAGGGCTTTCCTTTTAAAAAGGAAAAAAGTACAAGTAGCCCTACGTGAGGTGGCAGACTCTTTGGCAATGTGTTGAGAAGACATCGTATTACATATAGTAAATATTTACAATTTTAATTTCTGAAATAAAACCTTTTAAGGCAGGTAAATATAAATTATAAAATAATTTATGATAAAAGGAAGAGAGGAAAGACACAAGACTTTTTGGGTAAACACTATTACTGTGTGGGACTGAGAGGGTTACTTCTAAATTTGTAACGCAGCTCTCAAATTTTGTTGATTCTAAGTCTCTAGCTATACAACAGATTTTTATTTGACTAAGAATCACAACAATGTGGCGATTAGTAAGATTGTGTCATAAACACACACACCCATATGCAAGTCACACATCTACCCACTTCGTGAGAGAGAGGCCAGCTGGTGGCCACGAATTCACCCCCCTGGTTTGCTGCATTTGTGTTCAATAACTTAGGTATCTAAACAGAGCTCTGCACCGTCAGGCTCACTCCGCTTAGAGACCCCACAGCACATGCAGACCTCTGAGAACGTCTCTTGAGCTGTGTGCGAGTGAGTGCAGGCGCTGGGCCAAAGTCGAGGAGCCTCTTCCCACTGTGGCCTTATTAAGATTCATAGCAATGCTCGACCGTCATCACCTCAGTGGAGACTTTCGCGTAACTGATCCCAGGGAAACTGCTCTCAGCGCACATCCTCCTCCCACAGTTGCATCTGGTTGCTTCTTTCTGTTCTTGCCT
This sequence comes from Myocastor coypus, assembly GCA_004027025.1. Classification (NCBI taxonomy): domain Eukaryota; kingdom Metazoa; phylum Chordata; class Mammalia; order Rodentia; family Myocastoridae; genus Myocastor; species Myocastor coypus. The sequence goes on from PVJA010023097.1 coordinate 33,196, forward strand.
GTTTTCCATGAACAAACTTGTTCAAAGTCTCATAGCCAAGATTCATCCACAGTCCACTCAATTTTTTCTTTATGCTGCAAACCAAAAGCAACGGAAAGAATTTCAATTTCAAATTTAATAAAAACATAAACTTTTCTAAAATTATGCAAAACAGGCAAAATTTAGATGAATACAGATTAAAATGAGAAATAGCACCAGGAAATAGCACCTCCTCCTCCCCTCCTCCCCTCCTCTCCTCCTCCTCCCCTCCTCCC
>PVJA010023098.1:0-33439 GCA_004027025.1 Myocastor coypus
AAAAAAAAAAAAAAAAAAAAAAAAAAAAAAAAAAAAAAAAAAAAAAAAAAAAAAACTAGGATACCTCACAACTACCCCAACTATGGTGCAGGAGGCTTCAGAAATTTCTGAAAGATATAAAGCAGCAAAGAATGGCTTGATCTCACCAATCAGACTGCCACACACAGTGGGTAAACCCAGAGGCTGGAGTGGGAGTCCCATAGATGCCCATAAAGGAGCACTATGATGCCTACTGGTAAAGGTGGGGCACTCCTCTTCCTTTGGGCAAAAACACAGAAGGAAAAGGAATGGCTGTCACAATAGTGACACACTCCTGAGGTAGGGATGGGGGTTTCATTCATTTCTGTAAATATTAAGTGTCTTCCATGTGACAGTAACTGGAGCCAAGAACATGTAAACAAAACGTATGTGATCCCTGAACTCAGTGACTATGTAATCCAATACACACCCACTAGCCATAAGTGACCATTTAAATTTTAATTTTAATTGATTACAAATTATAAATTACTTCTTAGTTGTACTAGCCACACGTCAAGTGCCCAGGAGACATGTGTGGCTAGTGGCTATCACAATCACAGCTGGAATCCTAGCACGTCCCTCATCACAGGAAGTGGCACTGGGCATTGTAAGCCTCCTGCTTCTCACCCTGTCTGGGCTGACAAAACAGATCTTACCTGCTGAAATTAAAAACACTGATCCACTCTATTTTAAAAGTATGGGAGAAAATCATCTGACATGTGAAAAAAACTGGTAGAGACTGGATCTGAGAAACAAAAGTAAGTATGCCTTACACAAAGCAGAAGAGACTGAAAACAATTCACTTACTCCTACTACCTACCACTCCCAGACTGTGATGACACTGCATCTCTGAATAAAGGACAAACTGAGATCAAGATTTCTATTCAAAGAACAAAGTGGATCAAATTAAAGACAAGATAGCACTGAAGAAATCAGTTCATGTGTCAGGGGAAATGAAGTCAGAGACTTGAGGGGAAAAAAAGATCTTAAGAAAATTGTCCTGGAACTTAAACAAATGTCTACAGACAAACATTTGTAGAAATCAGAGATTTTTACAAGCAAACCTTGGGAGCGTCAATCTACATAGTAATTATGAATCCCAAATAGATAAAGAATGGTAGAATACATAAAAAGGCTATTTATGTCCAAAAAGGGTGTAATTTATAATAATAGCTACAAGCAACAAATACATAAAACAATTGCAACAAAGATGAGTAACTAAATAAAATATTTAATACATGTTATGGCTGGGTTCTAATATTTAACATATGAAAATAAATTTTTAAATGACAAATGGAAAACAGCAAAAGAAAATTCACAGAAGAAACACAAATTATCAGCACTATGAAGTCGCCAGGATCAAAACAAGAGTCCATGGGCGAAATCTTTTAGCGGTACTAGGGATTGGACTTGTGTCCTTGTGCTTGCCAGGCAGGTGCTTAGACCATTGAGCTGTCTCCTCAGTCCCACCTGGGTGAAATCATTAAATGAAGTCAGGAGGTTAAGAAGGAGGGTGTCTCATGCACAAGTGTCTGGTGACAAGATTCATCACAAAAGTTGGGCCAGTGCTACAGCCTTGCACAAGGACAACCTTACCCAGAAAAACTTCTGCAAAGATGTCTGCCCATTGACTGCATGTCCATCCTTGAGCTGTTGTGGACCTTGTTATTGATCATTGTCACCAAGAATAACTCTCAAGTCAATGTATGAAACTATTCTCATTGTCTTTAAAATTGTTCCCTTAAAGTGGAGTTGAAGAGAGGGGAGAGGATGAAGGAAAAAGAGGAACTAAGACATATCATGTGCAGGTTCAAATTCCCTAGGATGGATGTAATCATTATACATAACTAAGTTGTACCAATAAACCTAATTATTTATAAAATTTTAATGTCATGATACCACAGACTCCATGAATATGTTCATTGTTTACTATGGTGTGTATATTCCTACTGAAATGCCAATTCCCATGTAAATTCAACACCTTTGGAGAGTTCTTTCTTTTAGAGTGATAGTACATACCTGAAACAAACGTATACAAACAAAACAACACATTTTTGATGGTCCCAATGGCAAATATCTAAAACGAATAACAATACACACTGTTGAAAAAGAAATGGCAAGCAGGTGCTCTCAAATACTGTTGGTGAGAGGATAAATTAATAATCTTTTCTTCCTGAGTAAAAAGTTGTAAATGATTGTCCCTCTTCCATAAAGCCATATTTATCTTCATAAAGAAAATTAAATATGACTCCCCCACAAAAGAGTCCAATGATTCTCTAGTGCTTTTTTTTGCCAAATTTTTCTACCAAGCACAATGGTCTCATATAGAAAATAGTAACTCTTACAGCCCAAGATGGATGGAGAGAAAAGGCAAGAGTAATTTCTTTTCAGTGCAACCTGAATCACACATTTCTCTGCACATATAAAAGGAGGTACTTTTGTCAGAAAAACATCAATCTTTTGGTCTCTAAAATGCCTTTACACCACGACAGAGAATGAACCACTACACTATCAAAACCATGTTTAAGAAAAACAGAGCCTTGTTCCCTTCTACCAACCTGAAATTTCAGTTCCTAAAACATTTTTTAATGTAACTCACGTCAAACTCCTAAAATTAAGGCATTTCTAAAGCAAATTATTCCAAAAAAAGCAAGGTAGGCATGAAAGTGGATTAAATGCAGCTCCACATCAGTAAGGCAAAAGGTACAGATCACTGAAATCCAAAGCCTACCCAATCTCTTAGCATCACACCAGCCTGGTTCCCAGAGTTACTTACTGCAAATAACTTTAGGACATTTTCACTCACATCCCCTTCCCTCATGATAGGAATTATTTCTCTAATCTATAAAGTACAAGCAGATGAGATAAACCTGTAAAATAGCCTGGGCTCTGGGTTGCAATTTTCCTTTTAGAACAATAAAAAAAAAAGGGATTTGTCACTAGTTGTTATAACTATGTAGAAATATGAATTTATAGTGAAAGGTTCCAAAGGAATAAAAAAGATCAATAATGGCTTAAGAGTAGTAAGATTAAAGGGATTTTTCAAAAGACAAACAATAACAAATACTGGTGAAAGATGTGAAAAAGGAACATATACCCCATTGGTGGGAATGTTAATTAGTACAGCTATTATGGAGAACAATATGGAACTTCTTCAAAATACCAAAAGTAGAACTACTAAATGACCCAGCAGTCCCACTACCAGGCATATACATAAAGAAAATGAAATCAACATATAGAAAAAACATTTGCTCTCTCGTACCTATTTTCTTACTCTTTCACTCCTAAGACAAAACACCTAAACCCCACAAGGTAAAAGAAGAAAAGTTTATTTTAGCTCCCAATTTGTAGAGGTTTGAATTCACAGTAGACTGGTTCAGAGGAGGGATGCATGGCATGGGCATCACAGGAGAAGCAGTCCACAGTGTGGCAGGCCACAGGTGAAAGCAGAGGCTGCCCTTCTTCTCTTTTCATTCCATCAAGGCTACAAGCCTGTTGCTCAGTGCCACTCACATCCAGGGTGGGGCTTCCCTCTCAGGAAGTCCATCATCCACACCCAGCACTAGGCCAACTCAACCAGTAGACTAATCCAGTATCACATGCCCATGATAGAATCACCTTCCCAAACCCCCAGAGGCTCTGGAGTAGTGGTTCTCAACCTGTGGGTCCTGACCCCAGCGGGGGTCGAACAACCAAAACACAGAGGTCATGTAAAGCCATCGGAAAATGTTATTTATTTGGAATTACGGTTTTGAAGTAGCCACCAAAATTATTTTTTGGTTTGGGGTCACTGCAACATGAGGAACTGTATTGCGGTGTCATGGCATTAGAAAGGTTGAGAACCACTGCGGTCTGGAGGGACATCTATATGCCATAGCACAGAGCTGGCAGATGGCAAAGGCAGCATTCTCCTTAGACAAGGACAGCAGATACATCTAGCCCATCAATCATAGGTGAAGAACAGACCTCAAAGCATGCAGTATGGAAACATGCCTTACCATGGATGGTTGGAGAGGACCTTGGGTGTCATTACCTATACAGGGTCCCTGCTCCGTAGGAACCTAGAAAAGGATCCTGACTGGCTATAAACAAGTCAATTCCAAGAGTAGTTGGCTTATAAGAGTAACTTTGCAACATGTGGCTTTAGAGAAGAATTTTCTTTTCTATCCCAGGGTGGAGGAGGTCAGCTGAGAAAGTCCCCAGCTAGCATTTCTGTCCTAACTCTCATGTGCCAAGGCCTGTGCTCACAGCCATGCACCTGCATTAGTTCGGGTAATCCCCAAAGTGAATCCACTTGTTGGAGTTCTGTTGTCAAAAAGGGTAGACTGAGGCTTGCTAAAGTGCAGTGACTTGTTCACAGTCATGCAGTCACTAAGATGGCTGAGCTAGGATTCCAATCAGATCTCTGTGATTCTGAGACCACACCCTTAACCTTACACGACTCCCTACACCAAAGGATAACTATACTAAAGCCATCGTTGAGCCAGGCGTGGTGGCACACGTCTGTAATCCTAGCACTCGGGAGGCTGAGGCAGGAGGATTGGTGCGAGTTCGAGACCAGCCTGGGCTACAAAAGTGAGCTCAGGACCAGCCTCAACTGCATAGCGAGACCCTGTCTCAAAAAGACAAAAATAAATAAATAAATAAATAAAGCCATCATTCATTAAACTACATAGGATGTGGAGGGCTCTTTACATAATTTGTCAAACCAGTAAATTAGAATTGAGATTAATACTGTGTAAGCTTCATAAATACATCTGTGCTTTGAGGTATTAACTACATTCTGCAGATAAGAAAACCGAGTCACTAAAAAACGTCTCCCCAAAGTCTTCAGGAAGTGCCAGTGCCTAGAGTGAAGCAGTCTCAACTCTGCCTCCCTCGTTGGGGCTCCCAGTTCCATTTTTCTCCTCATGAGATCTGTAGAGGGACACAGCCTCCTCATCACAATCCCTGCTGGATCCCAAAACAATGGGTTAAGACTGAACTAGAATCGGTCTGCAACTTCACCCTACCCTGAGGAAACCCAGGACTCATCTGCTCTGAATTCAACCCCTTCCATAACCTGTAGCTCAAACCACCCCTGTCTCTCAGGACAACTAGACCCTACCCCTTCAGCTTTTGGATTAATGAGTTGCTCTCTACTCCCATTCAGCCCTTGAGACCTATACAGTCTCCCTTACCACCTCACATCTACTTCCTCTCAAAATGTCCCCACATCAGTGAGCTTTCCATCACCTAACACACACAACTTAGGGGAAGGACTTATTTCAGCTCAGTTTCAGTCCTTAGTTGGCTGGCTCCACAGCAGAAGCATCATGGCATAAGGGTATGGCAGAGGAAGCAGACAGAGCAGGGAGGAGTTAGAAAGAAAAGGGACAAAAACACAGCCTTCCAGGCTGTGGCCTGAGTGACCTAACTCTTCCACCCAGGCCCCACCTCCTACTAGTGTATTCAACCAGGAACTCAGAGGGGGGATGAAGCCACCAGCAGGTACAGAACCCCATGATCTAATCACCTTTCAGAAGCCTGGCCCTTGAACACAGGCACAAGTCCTCTGGGGGACATTTTTGATACAAATCACAAGTTTCCAGAGTCCTAAGTAAACAAATCAATAGCCTTCTCAAAGAAAAGGTGTATCCTGAATCATGATTTGTTTTACCTAGCTCCATGGAATCTTCCATTTTCAGAAAAGTAAATCAATCAATCCAATAATACTTATTCCTTTAAAAAAATCTACGCTGGCCTTCTGATTTCACACTCCTTACTTTGATGACAAGCTCCAAAAATTTTCTCATTTGAGGTAATTTTGGCTGATTTCCATTCCGAAAGAACCCCCTTGAAGTCTCCTAAGAAGAATAAATGCACCATATTTCTTTTAAGTATGCATGTCTGGCAACTCATAAGAGTACCATCTGGTTCACATAATTTCAGCATAAATTTTCTGAAAAGCCTATAGAACACATACAATTCATGCTGCCCTAGTGTAAGCCAAAACATTCCACTGTTATTGTACAAACTGACTCAGGTTAACCAAGGCTAACTCTGGCCACAGTTCTTTCAAGAGGAAACACTGATCCACTCCTTCTGAACACACTTCACAAATCAAATGTGCATACTTAATCAAAGTCATGCTAAACAGAAAAAATAAACATGAAAATGACATCACCCGATGAATTGTTTTTAAGCCTTGGGAAAAATCAGCAGAGTACTGGCAGGAAAAACAAATCAGGCTTTTATCAAAATAGAGGCAACATAGGATTGGAATCGTTAAAGAGGGAAAGGAAAGGTGATGGGAGAGAAGCAAAACGAGCCGCGCAGGCAGGCTGTGGGTGCCATCAGGAAACTATCAAAGTGAGGTGCCCAGAAGAATACCAAGCGCACTGCTCCAGCTCCCCACACTAGTGAAGAGGAGTCTCCTCCCAAGTGAGCACTCTGTGACCGTTCCTCCACAGCGCTGTCCCTCTCGCCTGTGGCTGTCATGTCACAACAGGACTCATGCTGATAACTGCATTTTACTGTTCATACCCTATTTCCAAGCACCGAGAGGGGCACTCAATGCGCTCCGCCTGTCTGCTGCTTTGGCAGGAAGCCACGCTGCCACTAATCTGCACACATGGCAAGTGCGTGGTGTGCACCCTGTGCTCCCCTTGACTTTTCTCCCTGGTCCTTGGTCGCTCTTGGTTTTGAAGCTTAAGTGGTGTTACCATGTGAACATAATGGAGTGTACCGGCACCAGCCTAGATAGTGCAGCCCACCACAGACCTGTTATCTGGTGTCTACAAATACACACACAGAGGTATATACAGTATATGTAGATATAAACAATCATATTGTTCCATACACACCTACACATAAATACCTAGGCTTGCATACATACACATAAAAAAGATAATCCTACTGTTCCTTGATCACAATGATCAAAACACAAGGCTAAATTAAGCACAACTGAAAAAACAGTTGCAGTCCAGAAACACAGGAAACAGGAAATGAGGCTGGCTTAGAAAGTATGATACAGTAAATAAACAAATCAAAAGCAGTGACAGCATCGTTATCAAGCACTACAAAATTTCGGTAATTGTGCTCTGATTTTCTGTGACTGGCAGCACAATAATGAAGGTTTGCACCAGTGTCACCACCACAGACATGTGGCCCGTCACTGACTGAATGGCCAGCCATGCTACTGTACAGAACTATTCTTGGAGAAAACGGTTCAGTGTGAGACAGTATGATGACACATGAGCAGACATGGCTTTGGGTGCCTGGTTCCCTTTGAACTATAGAAATTATGTTCCAAAACAGGTATGTGCTAGCACATAATCCTACATGCTTAGAGGACAAAGGCAGGCAGACTAAAAATTCAAGGCCTGCCTGGGCAATGTCGACTATATCTCATAACAAAATTTAAATAAAGGGCTAGGAACATAGTTCAGTGACAGATCACTTGCTTGCAATGTAAGGCCCTGTATTTAACCCCCAGTACCAACAAAAGAAGAATTTATTCCATTGCCAGCTTCCCAGGTAACAGAATGAGTAGATTGCTACGTGTATGGAGATTCTCCAAAACTGCACACATGATCTGTATATTTAGACATGTGTTTAGCATTTTGTCCAGGGCTCCCGAAACAGGCCTGCTACCACATACCAGTTCCCTAGACTTCTATTCCAGGGCAAGAGTTGGCACTTTTTCTGCAGTCACAGTCACATTTCAGACTTGGGACTTGGTGCAATGTACACTTTTTACTACCGCTCAGCTCAGCCTTTGTTATACAGAGGCAACCACACAACAATGAGCATGGCTATCTCCCAATAATTTATTAAAAAATTGAGATTTTAATTACATGTAATCAGGATGCATCACCAAATATTTATATTCTTTTGGGTTTTTTCAGTCATTAAAAGAAAATATGAATGCTATACTGATGCTCAAGAGATATATAGAGAAATGGGTAGAGGCTATATTTGGTCCATAGACTATAGTTTTCCAACCATTATTTTAGAGTATTGTGTATAATACAGAATCTCTACAGGTGACCTCTGGCCTATATGAATAATGAAAGCACCTTAAATGTCTATAAAAAATCAAAACCCTGGGGAGGAGGCTGAAGGACAGAGTACTTGCTGACCTTGCTTTAGCATCATACAAGTCCCTCTTGGATTCCTGGGAAGACCACTGTCCAGCTCCATGACCCTGGGCAAGCTTTACTTGACCCTTCCAGCCCTCAATTCCTTCTGGTGTCAAATGGTAAAAGTAGCTGGGGTTGGGAGAGGAGTGTTATGGTTTGTGTCTAGTTGTTCCCCACCCGCAAAGCCTCATGAGACAGACCTAGCAAGAGGAGCAGTGGGAAGCTTAAGGGGTGGGGCCAGACAGGTGCAAAAGTTAAAATGGCAGCACGGACTCTGACCTTCCCAGGTCAGCCACCTCCATTGGACATGTGGGGAGGGTCATCTGGACATGGCAGCGCCCCAGCCTCTCCTGCTGCTTCATTTGGGGAGGGATCACCCTGGCCAAGGAGGCCACCTCTGGCAGAAAGGAGATGTTTGGAGAAGTCAGAGGCACTGACCCTCTCTCCTGAGCAAATAAGGCTTTGAGGTCTTGCTATGTAATTCAAGCTGCCTCAAACTATGAAATTTCCAGTAACTGTGAGATAAAAAAAAAAAAAAAAAAAAAAAAAAAAAAAAAAAAAAAAAAAAAAAAAAAAAAAAAAAAAAAAAAAAAAAACCTTCCTTCATTTTGAGTGTCAGATATTTGTCCCATCAACAAGAGAAGATTAGGACAGGGAGGATAACACAAAAGTAGAAGAGCAACTTCACAGAGAGGTAAGGAAGGGTATGGATATGATCAAGGTATGTTATGGTTTGTGCCTAGTCCTCTACCCACAGCTTCATATAGTCATTGGGGCAGGATTCTACAATCTTGTGATCAATTCATGATCTAATGGTGGAATTATCAGTGTGAGTTCTACACCCTCCCTGGGGCAGATAGCCTGAATTCAATGTAAGGAAAGGAGCAGGGCTTGCTAGCTGCCACAGCTGTTGCTCCTCCCTTTGCTCTCTGCTGTTTTCCACTGCCATAAACAGCTGCCCACTGCCTTGTGCTACCCTGCCTTGGAGCCAGTTAAGTATGGCCTGAAACCTCCACAAGCTGTAAGCTAAATAAACCTTTCCTTCCTTAATTTTGGGTGTCTGTTATTTTATCCCAGCAATGAGAGAAAAGGAGCTTAAAATAAGATATATTATATCTTGCAGGAAAATGTCACAGTGAGGAGCTGAGGAGATAACTTGGTGGTCTAAGTGCCTGCCTGGCAAGCACAAGGACCCAAGTTTGATCCCCAATACTGCATGCCATGCTGGCCCAAAAACCAGGTATGATGGATGGTCCATGCCTATAATCCCAGTGCTGAGGAAACTGAGACAGGAGGATCACTATGAGTCCAAACTGTGTAGTGAGACCCTGTACCAAAGAAAGAAGGAAGAAAAAAAGGAAAAGAAAGAAAGAAAGAATCACAGTAAAACCCAATTTTCAAAAAAAAATCTTTAAATAAAAATACCTTTTTAATAAGAGTTTTTGTAACAACTCAGTTGTTTTAGTATCTCTAAAATACTTTGCACAGCACATATACAACTTCTACAAAATAAAACTACTTAGTAAAATAATCAATGCACATTAATTGTTGGCTGATTATAAAACATATTTCCTGGATATGAAAATAATTTTTAAAGAAATTGCAGTTCCTAATCATTTATTTATAAAAGCCAAAGCTCAAAACAAAGTAGATGCCAGAGTTTAAAAAAAAACTAACACAATGAAGGAAAAGGCTGAATTTTGGCACAACATAACAGTTCTTCAGCTATTAGGAGCATGGAAACTTCAGATTTCTCTAAGAGTTTTGAATTTAAGGCCATTGAAAAAAATGCAAGCACCTCTTAAGATCTCCACATGAGAGGCAGCTGGCAGGGTCTAGTACAGGGGGCCCAAGACAGAACCAAAAATATTTCAGAACATTATCAGGGTTTGTGCACCAAGGTTCAGGAGGCAGGGGGTAGAGGGCAGAGGTGAGCTGCCAGGCTTGGAAAGTGGGGAGGGGGCTTTCAAGGTAGGAAAAATAGTGCAGGAGTAAATAGATGCAGTGCTGCTGGACAATGGAAAGAAAAAGAGGGGAATTCGTGCAGAGGGGTGGTTGCTAGAAGCAGCAGCACAACTAGAAAGGTCCTCAGACATAAAATTAAAGGGCCTATCCAATGCCTTTGGGGGCCCCCATGGCAGAAGACAGGTCAAATTCACACTGTGGCCACAAGGCACAGAAGTCTTGTAGGCAGGAGCTGCAAACCCTGGGAAGCAGGGAACTGTGGTGAGAATGGAGTTCAGGGAAGACGGGAGGGATGTTCAGGACTTACTGAGCCAATGTTAAGCAAGAGAAAAGACAGATGCTGAACTAAGAAGCCAGAAAGTTAGGAATGTGGTAGATTCCAGGAAAGATAGATGGTGTGGCTGGTCTTCCATGTTGGCCGGGTGGCTGTCAGCCTCAGAGCCCAGAGCAGACAGGGGACAGGTAAGGATAACCACCCATACAGGTCCAGGCTGAGACACATTCCTCCCATGTGCCCAGCAGCAGGCAAGAGCGACCTCCTGCCAAAGCAGCAGCTCAGCACTGTGGCACCAGACTCCCTTTAGCACATCCCTAGGGCCCCTGCAGAGCATCTGGAAGCACAGTATGCACCACCAAGTGCACACAAACATTCAAGCACAAGCTAGTGTTTTTGATCTGTTCTTTTTAAAAGCAATTATGATGGCAAAATGTTGCAAAGCTTACCTCTCCACCCCACAGAAGAATTAGTTCACCAGCCTGTGCATTCCTGCATTCATTCATTTGCTCCTGAGAAATCTCATTTGGGACACAGGCAACAGTATTCAGAGCAGTGGCCCTCATGGTAGGTGAATCTAAGCCTCTGCTCAAAGATGAGACCACTCCGCCAACTTAAGAGCATCACTTGTCCTCAAGACCCTCCACATTCATTTGATACATTTACAAATGAGAACTCCAGGAATTAGCAAGTCCTAGCATTTCTCTTGAGGGCTGTTTTCTTGAACATTCTCATTTGTCATCATTTGTTAAATGATGGAAATACTAAGTACCTCTGCAGACAGAGGCTTGAAGATTAAGTGCATGCCTAAGCACCCACTACAGTCGCACAGACAAAAGTGCTCAGTGAACAACAACCCCTGTGACTGCTACTGTTAGTGCCGTGAGGAAATTACCCCAAGAGAAGTGAAGGAGCTCACCTGAAGTCACCTAATTTTCCCAACTCCAGGTCCTACTGCCCTTTCTGAAATTCCAGGCTACCTCCCCTGGTGATGAACTTCACTGTCAACAGAGCCCTTTGGTTCTCCTCACTTCATTCTTGGAGCTGGCTAGTAAGGCTATTTGTGCCCCATTCTTCAGATGAGCAAAGCAACTCAGGGCTGGACAAAGATGCAGAACTGTCTACTCAAACATAGACCTGCATTCTCTGTTCCAGAGCACTTTCCACCAACACCAACAGAGGCTTGATTCCTGGAGGGTCAGCTTCAGAATACTACAGAATCTTCTGTAAAGAGCTAAAGATATCATACTACAGTGATACACGCATACTAGTGCTTATAGTAACACAACTCATAATAGCTAGATCTGGGAAGCCACCTGCATACCCACAACAGATGACTGCATAAAGAAAATGTGGTCTCTATACATAATAGGACATTATTCAGCTAGAAAGGACAAATTTGAGACATTCATAGGAAAATGCATGCGTTATGGGAAATATAGTGTTGAGCTTAAATACTGTCATTTAAGTAAGACAAAGTCAAAATGAAGGGCACAATAAAGGATAGATAGAAGGAGATAAGGGAACAGACCTCTTGCCAATGGAAAGGAGTCTCAGAGAACATGGGTGGTGGTGATGGTGGAGAAGTATGTGGACCAAAAATATGCCACATCCATGAACCTAATAATCTCAATGAGCGTAAACATTATATGTCACAAGCATGAGTTAAGAGTAATAATATCAACAAGAATGAAAATGAGTAAAGAGGATTGTCTTAGTTACTCTTCTCTCATTGCTAGGACAAATACTTGACACCCAAAATGAAGGAAGTAAAGGTTTATTTTGCTCACAGTTGCTGGAGGTGTCAGTCCACACTCAGCTGGATCCAAGGCAAAGAGGCACATGGCAGAGGCTAGCAGTTCATGGCGGCAGTACAGCAACAACAGCAACAGCCCAACAATAGCAACAGAGAGAGAGCCTGTTTCTGTTTCTCTTACATTGCATTCAGCAATCAGCCTCAAACTGGGGGAAGTACTCACACGCATAATCTCAACAGTACTCAGACCCATCATCCCATCAGTACTAAAACCATAATCCCAGTGGATCATGAGTCAGTCTCAAACTCTGTAAGTCCCCACCCCATGACTGATGAGCCTTTCGGGGGACAACTAGACACAAATCTTTACAAGGAGTTAGGGGACAAGCAAGCGAGGCAAGACAGAAGAAAGGGGGTAAAACAAGAAAACCTAGCTATTACATATGCATACTCACATCCTAAGATGATCATAAACAACATGGACTGCAAATATAAGCATTATTAATCCAGACAGATAAAGAACACTGTAGAACAGAGTTTAATGAAAGGCACATTTAATACACCTGGCTTAGTACTGCTGACAGAAGGGGGGGAGGGGAGATTCTCTCTTGAGAGGAAAAAGTTGTTTTGCAGACTATTCTCATCTTCCTATCTACAAACTGAACCTGACCTTCCTCCCACTCTCCCCAGGAAAGCAGTGCACTGTGGGAAGAAAAAAAAAAAGTGAAACTGTAACCTTTGCAGACCCAAATCCTCGCTCTTTGTGACCAAGTGATAGAAGTGATGTGTACCCTGTGGAATGAGTGCAGGACATGCTAACCTTATAGAATCACTCCAAGTCTCAGATGCCCCTCCATGAGCCCTACTTTTTAAACATTGCTCTTCTTTTAGAAAAAAAACATTTGACTCAAAGAATCAGTTTGAATAGCAGGGAGCCAGAACAAATAAAACTCAAGAATATTCGTTAATGTTTGTAAGAATAAATTTTATGAGCTATATTTATTGAACTGTTTTAAGACTTACACTCAGGAAGTGCTAAGGCTTCAATAGGCAGGCAAAGAGAGAATTCGAGCTAGCTTATAGAAACTCACTACTGCCCAGTCCTCTACTCCACAGAGTCTAAGTAGGTCATTATAAGAGAAGCTGTGACTCCCCTTCCTTTCCTGGAGCATCTGTCTCCCTGGGGAGCACTGCCCACTCGCGCCAAGCCTGCCTTCCCCTGCTCTACCCACTCGGTGCTGTCAGCTCTGCATCACGACTCTGCAGCTCTCTGCCCTCAGGCCCAGCACACTGCAGTTGTCACATTATGCCAGCCACACTCCTTTCAGAGATCACACCACAGTGCCAACAAATGCTCAGTTCTGACCATCTGCCTTTCCACAGACCTTTGGGAACATCTAGCTTGAAAAGCCAAGGGTCACCTCTGCAGAGACCACCCTTAGCTCACAAGCATCCCTGAGACAAACAAGTGTTAGTTTCCTATGATTCAAATGTGACAGAAAAGGCGCCCTGTGCATGAACCAGTGAAACAATCTGTGCTTATCTAAGCTTGCTTAGAACAGTGCCACCCTTTTGGTATTGGGCCACATTAATTCATCATGCATGTTTCTTTGAGCCTCCACAGCTTTTTAGAAATTTAAATTAATTATGAATATTCAAAACTAGGGGACTGGGATTTAGCTCAGTGGCACAGAGCCTGCCTGGCAAGCATGAGGTCCTGAGCTTGATTCCCTGTACCAAAAATAAAATAAAATAGGAAATCGCATATAAATCTGAATTCTCACCATCACTGTACATCCAACCCACCCAAATCAAGTAGATTAAAGCAATTGATGGACTGGCAGTCATAAAAACAGGCCATCCAGGTCATACCTACCTCCAGTATTTGCTTAATGTTCATTTAACACTAGTAGAGAATTACTAAGCACCTATTACATGCAAGGCACTGTTTGAAGGGCTTGGGAGACCATAGGACCAAAACAGGATAAGAAATTATCAGACAGTAATGTTAGCCAATAAGGAATTTAATGTTAAGTGAAAAAAAAAAAAAAAAAAGAATTTTTGCATTGGAAAGAATGCAGTACATGTATTTTTAAATATTTTTCCCACTAACTACAACTAAAATCCCTGTGCACTATTAACTCACAAACATAAGAATCTGAGAGGTAGAGACAGAAAAGCCCCTGCTAGGAATTCTGAGACCTAGGAGATGACATACATAGGTGGGTCCTGGATTTTCTCTTTCATTCACATATTAAAAGACTTAGAAATGAAGAAACTAGTAACATGAAATGACAATGGCACCAAAGAAAAAGCCCCCACTGAGGTGCTCACTCCCCAGCAAACAGACCAGGCCTCACAAGAAAAAAGAAAAACTCCATATATAAAATACTCTGCCTCAGCCAAACATGGCAGAAAAATGTCTGGCCCAAGGCCATTGACATGAGCAAGAGCAGAAAACTAGATTTCCATGCCTGTCTAGATAGGATGAGGTGCCTCACATCCTCTGCCTACCCCAACCCTAGGGTGGGGTCAGATAAACCCAGATGAGGACTTTCATCCCCATATGGCCCTGCTAAACCTACCTGCCTCACCTTTGGTGTCAGTGAAGACCATGTGGGGAGCTTGGACTTCATTCCCATCAATAATAAGGTGTCCTTCCTCATCCCCCACCACTGGGGTGGTAGTAGAGAAGGCCTAGGACTTCCCTCACCATCCAGTGAAGGTGAAACTGTCCCTCCAGCATATACACCAAGGCCAAATAAGAAGTGACAATGAGACATCTCTGTCTCGCCTAGCCTGAGAGCTGTCAACATGGGCTTCTTGGAAAACCAGAACGCCAGAAGCCCTCAGTGTAAGGAGGAGCCCTACTTTCAAAGTCTACATAGTCATATGGGAAACCCTTATATAGAAATGACAAGGTTATGCCAACTCTCCCTCATTATGGTGGTGTCAAATAAAACCAACACAAACATATGTTAAACATGATCTCATAATTTAGTATCTCAAATGCCTATTTTTCAATTATGTGCCACTCATCACATCATGAACCAGGAAGATTTCAAGTTCAAAGAGAAAAGAAAACCAATAGACACCAACACCAAGATAAGGAAACTATTAAAAAGCTCACACAGATTTTAAAGGAGCTGACAAACAATTATGAACAAGCTTGAAATAAATGAAGAAAAAAAAAAAAAAGCCTTGGCAAAGAGCTTGAAGATATAAACCAGAGCCAAATAAAATCTTTAGAACTGAAAAATCCAATAAATGAAGTAAAAAATTTAATGTAGTTCACTCACAGCACAGGGGATAAAAGAATCAGTGAATAAGAAGACAGAACAATATAAAGTATTGAATTAGGACAAAACAAAGAAAATAAATTTGGGGTGGGAGAAAAACATTCAGGGGCCATGTGAGTCTATAACAAAAGATGAAATATTCACATATCTTCAGAATCCCAGAAGAAGAAAAAATATGACAAAGCACTCTGAAATGAGGACTAAAAACATTCAAATACGACAAAAGACAGAAGCCTACTAATCCAAGAAGTGATGTGAACCCCAAACAGGATCAGGCCAAAGAAATCCACATCAAGATACATCATAGTCAAACTTCTAAAAGCTAAACATACACAAAAAATTTGCAATTAGTGAAGAAATGACACCTAATTTATAAAAGCAAATGACAGGAATCCTACCAATTTCTCATCCAGAATCACTGCTAAAAGGTGAGTTCTATTTATCAGGGTCGATCAGAGCAAAGACCAACTGAGTAGCACTCAGAACCACAAAGGGTTCAGGCAACTTTGCCCAGCTACATGAGCATAAGATTTGGTAAGCAGAACAGAGAAGCAAAGTGGAATAATTCACCTGATAGGCTGCAGGCAGAGTAGCTACCTTACTTGGGCATGGTATGACCAGCATTTGACATTTTGGGGAATGGTCTGATTAGTTGGCTACTTGTGATTGGCTAAACTTGGCTGCTTGTGATTGGCTCAAACTCTACCGTTTGTTGTACTGTTAAATTAGATTTCAGTTTAAGTACTAAATTAGCTTGTAGTTCATTATGTAGGAACTCAGACTATCCAGAATACCTCAGGCTAACTACCTCTTGCTATTTAACATCACAGAAAGCAAAAGAATAAGAACCTGCCACAATACTTTTTAAATGTGAAAGAAAAGGATCATCAGCCCAGAATCTTATGACCACAGAAAATATTCTTCAGGAATAAAACAGATATTGAGACATTCGCAGAAAAAGGTAAATTAAGAGAATGTCTAACCAGCAGACCTACTCTAAAAGAATGGCTAAAGAAGGTTCTTCAAACATAAAGAAAACAATAAAAAAAGAAAACTTAGAACATCAAGAAGGAAGAAATAATGACCAAAAAAATATACAAATGAACATAATAGACTCCCCCTATTGAGTTTTCTAAATTATGTTTGATGATTAAAGCACAAATTGTAACCAAATTAGACCATCTAATATGCTTCCAAATGAATTGAAGTGAGCATTTAATGAAATTCTATGCAGGGGAATAAGTGAGGTAAAGGAAAGTAGGTTTTCTATACTTCACTTGGACTGGTAAAAAGATAGCACTAGCAGATAATTCTAAGTTATATATTAATGTGATACCTAGAATAGCCACTACCAACCAATCTATACAAAAAGATACCATGGAAAATGTTATATGGAAATTAAAATGGAATTTGAAAAAGTTTCAATTAATACACAAGAAGACAGACTTAAAAAGCAAAGAAATATAAAACAGAGCCAACAAATAAAAATGAAATGGCACAATTCAACCCTTATATGTAAGTAATTACATTAAGTATAAATGGTTCAAACAGGCCAGTCAAAGACTGAAGGGCCAGACAAATTAGCTTAATGGATTAGAGAGCCTACAAGCAGGAGCAAGGGCCAGGGCCTCAATCCCCAGGCCTGCCATGCCGGCCCTGCTCCCAGGGAGCGCTGAGACAGTGATAGAGACTGGGCATGCTGGAGCATGCCTGTAATCCTAACTCTTGGGAGGATGGAAATAGGGGGATCATTCCAAGTCCAATCTAGTAGTGAGACCTGAACACCCTGTAGACCATTCCCTAAAATATGAAAAAAAAAAGATAGACCAAAGAGTAGATTGAAATGCATGACCTAACTATATGCTATCTCAAAGAAACACATTTCCTATATTGTAATATAGTCAAGTTAAAAGCAAAAAGATAAAAATATGCATGCAAATATAAATCAAAAAAGAGACTAATTATCTTAGTATCAGATACAGTAGATATCAGAACAAAGAAAGTTACCAAGAGTAACATTTTAAGTTTGGGTTTCATTTTAAATGCAACTGGCAGGGAGATGGCTTAGTGGCATAAGTACTTGCCTGGCAAGTATAAGGTCCTGAGTTTGATCCCTGATACAAAAATAAAATTTAAATAAATAAATAAATAAATAATACATGTACCAAGAAGCCAACAAAGACTTCATGCAGATGAGAAATATGGTTTGATATGTTTTTTAAAAAAATTTTATTAATATGTGTTGATTGTATGTTAATGGGCTTAATGTAATATTTCAACACATGCATATAGCACATAAAACCTGGTCTCTACACACATACAAACACACGCACACACACCTACCTTCCTTACCAACCTCTACATCAGTGGTAGAGAAACTATGGCATGCATGCAACAGTGGTCACACAAAGCCCTTTCTCTGCACATTACCTGAGCTAAGTTGCCCCAAGAGACAAGCATGGGATCACACTTACTTTTTTCTAAACTAAAACCTCAGTATTCAAGTCTAACTGACTGTTGGCACTTTGTGATAAATAAATAGGTTTTGGGTTGAAGTTTGGGAACTCAGTCTCTAAAAGGTTCTCCATCACTGTTCCACAGTATCAAGCACTAGTAAACATTCAGGCTGAATTTCTGTTTATTTCTACACATGAAACAGCACATGTGGATGGCACTTGTGTTTCTGTATTGGGCTTTTTCAATTAATATAGTACAGATCCATTTGGGGTTTTAGGGTAGGGAGTTCTATAAATGGCAGGGTTTCATCTTTCTTTGCGGCTGAATAATATGGCATGGTATGTATATAGCACATTTCCTTTGCCATTGATCTATAGATGGGCACTTAGGTTGATCCTGTATCTTAGATACTGCAGATGCACTTCAACAAATGCATGTACAGATAGCTCTCTTTGGTATGTTAATTACCATTCCTTTGGATATATGCTGAGAAGCAGAATAGCTGAATAATATGGTAGCTCTATCTTTAGTTTTGAAGAGCCTCCATACTCTTCTCAGTAATGGCTGTACTAATTCACATTCCCACCAACAGTATTTGAGAATGTCTTTCCACTATGGTCTCTTCAGAATTTGTTTAGTTTTGAGAATATAAGTGTGTGTGCATGTGTGTGTGTTTCTGTTTGTATGTGTGTTTACCGGGGATTTTTTATTGTCTCACTAAGTCATTAAATTTCTGGGGCTGGGCTGGGCTAACTCTTGCAGTCCTCTAGCTTTAGTTTCCCAGAGCACTGGGATCATAGGCAAGCGTCACCACATCTGACTTGAAACACATTTGTAAAAGAGCATCTTGGCCACTGGGTAAGTAGGTTATAGTTGAATAGAAACTACAAAGGACTGGAAACGAGTTAGGAGGCTACTTCAGCCATCAAGTGCAAGGGATGCTGAGCAGGACCAGGATGGTAGCAGCATAGTCCATGAATGGCTTAAGCATGTATCTGCAAAGATGAACCAACAAGAAGGAGGTGCTGATGAATTAAGGATAATGATTTTTTGTCTTTTGTTTTGTTTTGTTTTGCTTTGCTTTGCTTTTGCTTTGCTTTGTTTTACCTGTGCAGCTGAGCAAATGTTTCAGACCAATAAAAAAACATATTGAGATGAAGAAAATTAAGAGCTCAGATTTGGACATCTGGAGCTTTATATCCTTTTCAACATCCAAGGAAAGAGATGATATAGAGAGAGTTAGATTGCTAGAAATATAATATAGAGAGTACTCCAGTGGGTGTGAGACAGCACAAAACTGGAAAAGTGGTCCCCAAGCACCTAGATATTCCAGGATTTGCCAGTCAAACAGATATGAGACCAAGAAGAGAGACTTAAAGGATCAGACACAGAGCCCAGGAGAAATCTCAGCAAGGGCTGAAGGTGTACCAGTAATAGCCCACCAGCTCAAGGGCTGCTGAGAATTCAGTTGGGCAAGTATTCAGAGCTGGAGATCCACTCAGGCATGATTTCAGGCACTGCAGGAGAAAGTCTCCTGGAATGGCATGAGGTGAGAATGGTGACACAAAAGCAGAGAAAAGAAAACTTCCTCAGTGTATTGCACTGAGCAAGAAGAGAAATGGGTCAGGGATAAATGGAGTCTAAGACTAGGAGTGGCTTTCTCTGATCTTATGCAAGACAAAAAACACGAAAGAACTTACCTGCATGCTGATGAAAATGAGCTGGGGAGAAGAAACATCCTACGGAAGACATGTGACCAAGGGAGCAAAGTCCAAGATACAGAGAGGTGGTGGTATTAGAAGTACATGGACTGAGTGACCAGCAGATGTACAGGACTCCGGGGCAGTGCCCCAGCAGGAGAGACCAGGAAAGCAGGTACTGAGCTGTGACTCACAGTTCAGACTGACCAGGCAGTGCCCTAGGCATGCAGCCTGAAGTAGCAGTAGCTCTGCCATGGATGGATGCATGCAGTGGGCCACACCCTCAGTGGCATTAGTATCTGAGAAAGATTTACTCCATGCTCAAAGACCAGAAAAGAAGCAGAGGGCTGAGGGCTCAGGAAGGTCACTGGCTGCTGGCACTGTGGTAAAAACAAGTGAGGATGCCAAGGGGGACTGCAAAGGCAGTGTCCACAGAGAAGACTTTCAGAGAACTAGATGCTGAGAACTATAACCATGCCTCCCTGCTGCAGCTTCCTCCAAACTATTCCCCAGGCCCACAGCCAACTCTACACCATCCCTGGCTTCCATTGGAAAGCAAAACCAAAACATCCATGTCTTGCCAATGTAGAATCCCCAGGGAATGTTGAACTATAATTTAGTAAAATAAAACCCAAGCATGGTAGTGCACGCCTATAATACCAGCACTTTGGGAGGCTAAGGCAGAAGGATCACAAATTCTAGCTTAGGCTGGACAACTTAGTGAGAGCCTGTCTCCAAATAAAAGACAAAAAGGAGCTAGCTTTATAGCTCTGAGTGAAGGTGCTGGATTTAATCAATCGTCATTACCATAAAATTAATTAAATTTTAAAATAGTATGTCAATTCTGTTTACTGATGGTTTTGCTTTCAGGGTAAAACATGCCAATAATAACTTTCCCAAATACACAAGGGCCACCTTGCTTTAGGAAATATAATTTACATTTGATTATTAATAAACCCAAAAAGGAACCTTAATGGGGAAAAAAACTCTGTTTTCAATGTACTGTAAAGTCAAATTTCAATTGGTAACTTGAGTTATGGTTATGAAATAAAAAGTTATCAGTGGTAAGAGCTGTTTGGATGATGTTATGTCCTTCAGATGTTTTTTAAAAGTCCAAATCAATTTGATTTGAGCTTCTACCCTAGTATCCTGACTTTTTTTTTAATCCACATAGATTTACTGTGTGGATTAATTTACCAGAAATCTATGTGGAAAGCAGTAAGAATATTTTAGCTTTAATATTTTGACACATCTAAGAGAAAAATGAATCATTATGGATTTTTCAAAGTTCATTTTTATCTTTCTAATGAGAATGTGAAACAAGAGACATTCATTGTCTCCCTAGAGAATCTCATAGTTTACAGCCTTATATGAAGCAGATATCCATCAATGGTCAGCCTGGGCCATGGCTGCAGGGAATATGTCCCAGCTCCTTACAACTGCTTAACCATTTTTTCTATTTAACGTATTAAGAAGCTGAGGGCAAAGTCACCAAAAACCTATGTGAAAGTCTCCCCAAGCCCTACCATGTTGCCAAAATTAAAAGTGATTGCTATATAATCAAAAAAATTAAAGGGGATTACTATGTAAGGGAAAAATAAATTTAACATGGAGTCCACAAAGATGCCATGAGATACAGTTAGTCTCAGCAGAGAAGAAGAGATTAAATGGATCCTTGACCTTTTATGAAGATGTAGAATAATCCCTCGAAGGCAAGATGGTCCTGTTAGGGCATTAGTTAGTACAGTGTGTACGTCAGTGTGTCCACCAGTGTGGTCTGGTCTCCTTCACTAACAATATCTGCTGTCAAGAAAAGTGACCAGGAAGTACCTATAATAAACACAAATCACTGAATGATATAGCAGTAATGTAATTGTTGTGAGCCATGTTTCTATTGGTCAAGTTCTGACCAATAATAAGCAACCACAGTGCTTCCCTTAGATACTTATATTTATTTATAATAGTAAAGTAATTACTATCTCAGGAAACATTGGTCCTAGCTTCACATGCTGAAACAAAGAATTGACTTAATTTTGTTAATGACTCTCCTCATTTTAGTTTATATACCCTCTGTCCTGTTGGGCTCCATTTTCAACCAAAATGATACATAATCTTGAGGTTTATAATTCATTCCCTATATAGTAAGGATATCTTTTTGTCAAAAACAGGTAAGGTGTCAGTTAACCAGGAGTTTGTAAGTAATTCTGGCTTATCTGTTACTGAGAAAAATAGCATCAGTTTGCTATGGTCCTAATACTTATTCTATAAAAGATCCACTTTATTATCTTTAAGTGAATATGTAAGAATTTCAGGACTGGGACAGACACACACATACACACATGTGCATGTCAATCAGATATAATTCACATGCCATACAATTCACCCTATTGACACGTACAACCCAGTGACTTTGTATATTCAAAGAGTTGTCAAAACATTATTGTTATGATTTGTGTCTATATGTTCCTCCAAAGCCTCAAACACTTGTCAGTGGAACTTGTTCAGGGGCAGCTGAATCAAGAGTTTGTAGTTGACTTATACTTCAATGCTGGGAGTGACAGTTCTGGGATTAAGGATAAGTGATTGATAGATCAGTGCACTGATTGGATTAGTACCACCCTAATCCCCATAGTCTGGCTAAGATAAAAGGGGCAGAAAGAGACTTGTTTCCCCATTCTTTTATTGCTCTTGCAGTCTTCCATTGCTATGAACTGTTGTCCCTCTGCCATGTGCCACCCTCCCCTGGAGCCAGCCAATTGTGGACTGAAACCTCCACAAACTGTGAACTAAATAAGCCTCTCGTCCTTTACCTTTGGGTATCACAGATTTTATCTTGGAAATGAGAAAAGTAAGGCAGTCACTAATTTTAGAACAGGAACACAGTTCTAAATCCTCTAATTTATCCTACAGAGATGAAAATCAAGGCTCAGGTGGGTAAGTCATGTTTCCAAGGTCACACAGCTGACCACTGGGCAAACCAGGCCTGAATCCTTGGGAATTCCTTTCCCACTGACATCATCTGGGACTCCTCTTCCCAGCTCTTAGGAAAGTTCTGCATAAACGGAAAGCCAATGCTAAAATGTTATCTGTGAGACATAATTAGCCACCTTATCTTTGACAAAGGAATCAAACACCTTCACAGGACAAAAGAAGCCTCTTTTAATAAGTAGTGCTGGAAAAAACAGCTTTCTATATGCCCACAATTGAAATTACTGCCATATTTTTCACCATGCACTACACTAAAATCAAAATGGATCAAAAATCTAATTTTTTTCTAAGATAGAAACACTAAATCTGCTGCAAGATAAAACAGGTAAATCTCTTGAAGATACTGACTTTATGAACAAAACCCCAGTCACACAGGAACTATCACAAAGACTCAGCAACTGGGATCTCATCTTACTAAAAACCTTTGCATAGCAAAAGAAATCAACAACAGAATGAAGAGTCAACCTGCAATGTGGGAAAAAATTTTTGTTTCTCAGACAAAGATGACATTCTAGAACATACAAAGAAATGACAGAAAAAAAAAAAATCAGAAATGCCAAATTTAAAGACCCAACCCAAAAAATCAGCATCTGAAATAAAGAGACACTTGTCAGGGGAAAAAGTAAAAATGGCAAGTAAATATATGAAAAAAAAAATGTTCAAAATCATTAGACATCTGAGAGATGCAGATTAAAACAACACAACACTAGGAATCCATCTCACCCCAGAAAGCATGCTTGTCACCAAGAAATCAACCAATAACAAATGCTGGTGGGAGTATGGGAGAAAAACCCTTCTATACTCAGTGTGAGCATAGATTGGTATGACCACATGCAAATTCTTCAAAAAAGTAGGACTAGAGCTCCCATTTGACCCCACTATTTCTCTTCTTAGTAGCTTCCCAAAAGAATTAAAGCATCATACCACAGTGACATAAGCACACCCATGTTTTTCAGCAGCACAGTCTGTAATACCTAAATCTTGGAAACAGCCCAAATGTTCATCAACTGAAGAATGAATAAAGAAGACATAGGGGGCTTTACTATTATTATTATTCAATGAAGTACTACTCTTCCATAAAGAAGGATAGGTTTCAGACATTTCTAGGCAAATGGAGGCATCTGAGATCATACTCTTAAGAGAAAGAAGTCGAACACACACGTGTAAATACTGTATTGTTTCTCTGGCATGAAGACCTAGAAGCATAAATAAAGATCAAAATATGTAACAGATAATATGAAACTAGAAGAAAATGTTCAAATGGGAAGGGAAACTAGGGGAGCAGTGAGGGGAGGAAGGAAGGGAAAGGAAAAAATGAGAAAAAATGAAAAAAATGGAAACAAAGCTTTTGTAAATAAGAAGGACTGAAGGGAGGGGAGGAGAGGGAAAGGATGAAAAAGACTAAAGATACATCCTGTAAAGGTACAAATTTCCTATGATGAATGAGATCATTATGTTTACCTAAAATATACTGATAAAATTAATCAAATGTGTCATTTATTTATTTTTTATTTTTAATAAGAAATAATACAATGGTTTCAAAACACTTTAGTAGTACATTCCCAATAATTGATACAATGCATACTGTCCTCATAGTAGTTACTTAGAGTAAATGTGTCATTTTTAAATCACTGTTCACTGTCTTATTTTATTAAACCCTGTCTAAGTTCCCCAGAAAATTTGTTGCATTGCAAGATTTCTTAGAAAGGCTTCTAGAATAGGTTAAAAATTTATCTGTTAAGCACTTCATCGACAAAATGTTGGTGATCCCAGAGCGAATGTGATGGCTTTTCCTTTCATATAAGGTGACAGACCCTCAGCTTGTGTCATTGATTGGTTAATTATAAATAGTCAAACCAGATTGCCTATCACGGGCATAATCTTTCTCCAGTGGCCATAACTTCTGAAGATTTCAATCATTCATTTGGATCAGCGGTCAGAAACTGGTCCGAATAACCAAAAGCATAGGTCTTAGTTATCTGCAAGGTTTGCACCTACGAAGTTTTTGCCCAGTAAAAGAAAAAACTTGAGAGTTTCATCCCCTGCCAGTGGTGAGAAAGTGTGCATAATATGTTGCCAGCAATTCCTCTGGCATTGCTCCCAGATTGCTCCCGCCTTTAACCAGGCCTCCCCCCACCCCATTTTCTCTCTCCTATATTCTAGTAATTCTTTCCTTCCTGTGTTCCTTCACTCAAACTTCGTTCATTCAAAAATATGTATGAAGCGGTCACAGTTTAGTAAGCCCGGGCCTAACCTTTTCCCTAAATGTGAGTATCCCTAGAGTTCCTGTTTACAGTTTCTGAGGCTCTTTCCACTTACCTTTCTAAACCTCCATTTGCCTTGGAAACACCCCCAAATCAGGAATTCCAATCGTGGCCTCACTCACTGGGCCTCCCTAAATAAGAATAAGCACTTGTCCCAAGGCCACTTGACATCTAAATGTTAACATCTAATGATCAAGTCAGAACCCTGCTCAAGACCTCCTACCCCCTGCAGAGTATCACAACCCCTCCAGAGCCCCAAGAGTACAGTGGGTTTCTAAAGGGAGGTGAGGGGGATCTGCCTTTTAGTCTAGGCGGGAGGCTAAAGGAGAGGCTTGCCTCCCTGGCCAATCGGTAGCAGGACGTGGGCGAGCACTGCTTAAGAGTGGCATTCATGCACCTGGGGGCTTGCACAACAGAGGCCTGGAATGGGGCAGTATGGAATAAGGCGTTTTAGGCTGGCAGAGCCCGCTGGGCTGTGCAACAAATTTCATGGTCGTCACCACACACGCACACAATGCCTAGCTTTCCTGCTTCCTCTGTTCAGAATTCCCTTCCTCCTCTCCTCCCATACCCTCCTCCTCCTCTCCCATCCTCCTCCTCCTCCTCTTCCTCCTCCTCCGGGAAGCTCTCCCTGACGCCCCCGCCGCGGTGTTCTCTGCCTTGCCCTGCGCCTACACGCGTCTGGCACTGTTTGTTTACGCGCGGGTGTCTGGGTCTCCCCACCACTAGGGAGCCCCCTGAGGCGCTGGGCCGGGCGCCTCGGACCGGCACCCCAAAGGCGCAGGGCGTGCCCCGCGCGTGGCCATCCCCAAAGGGACCGAGGCCAGTGGGGAGAGCTCCCCGGGGTCCCCATTGCAGCGCGCATGGCGGCGGTGGCGCCCGGTCTCCAGGCCTTCCACTCCCTTCTGTCCGAGCTCCCGAGACCCCGCCACCACCCTCTTCTCCCCTCTGCTGTGTAACGGTCAGGGGTACAGAGGAGGCCAGGACCAGGAGGAAGCGAGCCCGACCTCTCAGGCCCGGAGCCTCCAGGCCCGCGCGCCGGGGTCCTCAGGCGGGGTCCCCTACCTGGCTGGCTTTGTGGAACTGCTTCTTCAGCCCTGCCACCGACATCGCGACTGCACTGAGGAGCGGGCCGGTCCCCCGGGCTGGGCTCACCGTCCCACCGCCCGGTCCGGCCGCTGTCACCTCGCGCACCCGCGCGCGCGCTGAGGGTCGCAGCTCTCAGAGCCTGCGTCGCCCATTGGCCCGGCCGGGCGGTATGCAAATGAGGCCGCGCACCGCCCAACCGTATTGTTGCGTGGAGACCCGAGGACGCGTGATGGGGGCGCGGCGGACAATGTGGGTCCCGGGCCAAGCCTCGAGGGCCCCCTGCGGGACGCGGGGTCTCAGCGTCGCGCGGGAGACTTGGTGGTGCGCAACCTGCTTTTGTTCCCAAAGCGGCGCCATGGCCACGCCCCCTCTGGGAGATTTTCGGTAGAGGTCCCTTTTCAGGGAAGGGTCCCTGGGAAAGGTGCGTGGGAAGGAAAGGAATGGGACAGGGCACTGTAATGGGACGAGGTCTGCTTCGGCGGCCAGACTCAGTACTTAAGGTGCTGAAGTACTTCAATCTGTCTGGAGGTGTTGTGCTGCTCTGATCTCTCTTTGATACACTGTGGACTGTGGAGGAACAGCTACCGGCGAGGCGCTTGAAGGCAGGCGCCATCCGCATTCAAGGATTCCCCCAGACCGGGGACACTGTCCCACATGAAGCCCACTCTAAGGCATTGAGCCCTGTGTAGACTCTTTGGCCATAACTGACCCAACTCTTTCCAGAATCCTACTTTCCAAGGCACACAGGCTCCTAACATCTGATCTCACTTTGGCGACTGACATTTGGTAATGAAGAAAACATCTGCCTGCGTCTAAAAGCGGTTTCTCTGTATGAGCCCTCACAGGGTCCCTTTTAGCCAACTCTCCTTGCCACAACCACTCCTGCTTGTGTTGGCCCTGGCGTCCACTCAGGTGTAGGCTTTCTCCAGGACAAACATTTCACAGCCTCTGCCCTGTCCCTCAGGCCTGAGCATTTCTCCCTGTCTTCGCCCTGGGGAGGAACACAAATCATACCAAGGTCCTGTGCCTCAGTTTTCTCATACTACCTTGATGAAAGTGAACTGGAGTCTAATGAGAAATGTATGGACCTACCAGAGCTGGGAGAAGTCCTGGTGCTCTGTGAATGCAGCAGTTCCAACTCCACTCAAGAATGGACTCTCCCCTAGGGTGACTGTTACCTAAGGTAGAAAACCAGCAGGGGCCAACCTCTGTCTCTCTCATCCTAGGCTGGTCCACAGCTATAGATCACACTCAGCTGCCTGCTTTCTCCATTCCCAAGAGTATTTAAACAGCATGGGTTCAGAGAACTCCCTAAACCAAACTGGCTGTCTTTGAAAAGGAAGTGGGCTATTTTTATTTTTAAAAGCTTATGGATATTTTTTCCATGGTTGATAGTATGTTCAAGCTTCCCACTTTAATTCTGGTAGTTTATTGACTTAATTTCATCAAGTGTGGAGTTGTAGATCACATAATTTGCATACTTTAGAAACTTCCATAGATATTTTTACTTGATAAAAAAAAGTATTTGTGATTTTTTTTCAGAGATTAAGCTCATTGAATGTCTGCCAATGGTTTTGCTCTTTTAAATAATTTTTGAATTTTCCCCTCATTGCCACAGGTTTTCTTTCCTCATTTGTTTTTCTTTTTATATGTTCTTTCCTTCTATTTTGTTCAGAAAACTAGTCAGTATTTCAAATTATAAGCAACAGAAATTGATCTAGTTCTTGTAATATGGAACTGGAGGATTAGAGGAGGGTATCAGATAGCCAGGAAACTCACAGGAGTAGTACAGGGGATCCTGACATGTAGGAAGGAGCTCCAGAAGCTAGGTAACAAAAAACCAAAATTATCTAGCAAACAACAGTAAATGTAAGCCTCTGTTGTATCTCCTTAATCTTATGGTTGAACATGTGATTTGCTTTTGTTCTTTAAAGTTAGCACGTGCAATGCTACAGATTTTCTTCTGGACAACAGTTTTGGTGCTATGCTTTGTTTTCATAATATACATCATCTAATTATTATCTAAATAAATGAGATTAGTTGTGAGTTTCTCTTTGGATCAAGTGTTATTCAGGACAGTTTTTAAAATTCTTTTCGGGCCCGGCGGGATGGCTCAGTGGTCTAAAGCGCCTGCTTGGGATAGCTTGGGCGGCTTCAGGGACCATGGTTCGATTCCCCGGCACCACATGCTGCGCCAGCCCTGCCCTTGGGGCGGGCTGAGCCGGCCATAAAAATGAGTAAATAAACAAATAAAGGTTCTGAAACAAGAAAAAAAATAAAATAAAAATTCTTTTCTAAGTGGCTTAGTTTTTCATTCTTTTTTTTTTTTTTTTTTTTTTTTTGTCTTTTTGAGACAGGGTCTCGCTATGCAGTTGAGGCTGGCCTTGAGCTCACTTTTGTAGCCCAGGCTGGTCTTGAACTCGCACCAATCCTCCTGCCTCAGCCTCCGGAGTGCTGGGATTACAGGTGTGAGCCACCACGCCTGGCTAGTTTTTCATTCTTTGTATGTTATATTTGGGCTACTGTTGTCAAAGAACAGGTCTTGAAAACTTTCTCTGTATGTAGCCTGTGGTGTTAAACTGGAGGTATCTACCACAGAGGTTTGAAATGATGCATAGTGTTCAGGCTTTCCATTTATCTGTAATAGGAATTTGTGTTCTACCACATGTTGCAGCTCAGAAGAAGATGGAACTAGGGGCTGCAACTTAGCCATCCTTGGCTTTCCCTCACCTAAGGGTCCTTTATTTGAGAAAGGATACATAAATGTCCTCTTTCTGAGGAAGACAAAGTAAAAACTCATCTACATGGGTTGAAATTAAAAGGGACTGGGAAGAGTCTGGGAACCAAACTATCACTCTGAACCAAAGGATCAGCAAAAGATGGTGACAAAGGGACACCATGATTATCTTTGGCACTCCAAGGAGCCAGCTCATGTTCTGGGAGAGGTTTCAGTGTTCTTTTATGGTGCTCCTTTGTTTTCTCTGATCTGCAAACTACTTTGCTAGTATGCACAGACGTTTCTCTGTCCATGGTGGATTAACTAATTGTCAACTTGCAACAGTGGGCTGAAATAAATCAGCATGGCGCTGGGTGAGTAGGGTCCACCTAAGAATGGTTGTGACAGCATGAAAGAACTGGAAGGGACAATAGGGTCCTGTTGATTTTCCTGGAGAACCTTGTTGTACTAGCTTTCCTGGTATGAACTTGGCTGTTTTTATTGCCCAAAGAACTCAGGTTGCACCTGTCATTGGTTCTCTTTTGAGGAGATCTGGTTCTCACCATGACCATTGTTTTCTGGCTCCAGTGCAGATTTCTCAGCCTCCTGGCACAGCTCCTTCATCCTGCTGGCACAGACTCTAGTTTCCACTAGATCCTTAACACAGATTTGCATGGGAAATTAACATTGGCTATAGGTCTCAGCCAGACTCATGCAAGACATTGCCATAGAATTCAGGCCCTCATCTGGATTCTTCGGGTTGCTACTGTGTGGACAGATCTCTTACACTCTTCTGCATTTTACTTTTTAGGTAAATGTTATAAACTAATCCTATAAAGTTGATGTCCTGTATTAAACCTATTCCCTTATAAACCCTGGCTACAAGACTATTTTACACTTGGACTAGCTTCTAAGCCTAGTATTTGTGGTCTTGCTGATTCTATTTGAGACTCTCATCTATCTGGCAGTGAGTGTGGGGGTGCTGAAGAATCCTAGCTAAGTGATGCAAGGTTCACAGTTAGATGGTTCTTCAAAGCCTCATGCACTCCTAGGTGGGGCTTGGGGAGGTGACAGAGCAGGAGAGCATGCTGGATTTATAAATGTTATGTGGGGAGGTGGAGCCTGGCTAGAGGAGATGGTCACCTGGGGGCGTGGCCTGAAAGGTTGCATCTTCCTCCCTATCCTTGAGCACACAGTGATCCCAAACTGCCCTGCCATGAGCACATTCTCCTGTGCCACCCCCTGTGCCTTGGAGACAGCAGACTAAGGACTGAAAGCTCCATAAACTATGAGCCAAAACTAAGCCCTTCCTCTTTTAAATTATGGGTGTCCAGCATTGTGTCTTAGTGTCTAGAAACTAAAACACAGGGAAGAAGAACATCTGCTGATGTTTCAGAGCATTAGTCCACTGTAGCATAAGACCAAGTAAGTCCTCTGAACTTATTCAAATACTCTGTAACTGATACTTTTTCCTGCTTTTGTCCAGCGCTGGTGTATTCTACCCCAAGATAATTATACTACAATTATGATTGTCAGTTACCCCTTATATTTGGGGATTTTGCTCTAACCATCATAGTGTAATGATATTGTTTACAATTATCATAGCATCTTGGTCAATTGTACTTTAAAAAAAATTGTTCTGTTTATGGCTCTTTTACCTCTTACTTTTAATGTCAATATTTGTATCCCTATTTTATCTCCTATGCCTTACTTGGTAATAATAGCTTTATTTATTTATTTATTTATTTATTTATTTATTTATTTTTATATTATGGCCAGCTCAGCCTACTCTGGGGGCAGGGCTGGTGCAGCATATGGTGCCAGGGATCAAACTGCAGTCCCTGCGGTTGCCTAAGCTTTCCTAAGCAGGAGCTTTAGATCTCTAAACCATCTTGCTAGCCCCTATTAGCTTTATTTTTGACCTTTCATTTTTGTCTTAGATGTGCAGTGATGTGTTTTTAGACTAAATATTCCTTGTCTTTTTCCTAGAGAGATGTAACACATTCACACTAGAAAAGGTATAATTTGCCTTAATTTGTCATTTTATGGTATCTGTTGTTTTTCCATTGAAGAGTTCCATTTTCTATCATATTTTCTTTGCTTATTTTTCCCTTGTGTTTGGGGGGTTTATCCACGAAACTTTACTCAAGGAATGATTTATCATCAACCTATAAAATATTTCAATTTATAGAAGCCATGGTGAGTAGAATGTGGCAGATTCAGGGCCATGTCTGGGGCCACTTGGTCACCTACTTCTTCTCAGATCTACCTAGGACCCAGCCATCTAAAACCTTGGACAGAGACTAGAACCAATCAAGTTTCTTTGGTCTGAAATAATAAATTACTCAGTTTGAGATCAAGGTACAGGTACTGGCTTTATGGCAAAGAGACAAAAATGGAGAATGACAATTTAAAAATAAATTTTGAGATGAAAGAATTGTGAAACTCAAAATTTTTCATAAACATACACTTTTCATGATACAACACTGAAAGAATGACATCTGCTGAGACTGGACCTCTGGGGTACACCTATAATCCCAACTCTTGGCAGGCTGAGAAACAGGAAGGATCACTATGACTCAGGTCTGTATAGTAAGACTTTCTGTAAACCCTATACTAAACACATAAAATTAATAATAATAATAATAATAATAATAATTAATAATTAATAAACTTGAAAACTACCCCAAAGGAAAAAAAGGAATGAAAAAGTTACATTGGGATCATATTTGAAACAAACCCTACTAATATTTTCATATTTGTTCTTTTAATTATATAAGCATTTCTTATGTTGTCTCATCTCCACACATTTTCCTAACAGTTTAATAAGCCAATGGTATGGCTATATCATTATAGTTGATCATTTCTGATTAGTATGTATTCATATTATTATTTTTTGGTACAGGATCTCACTACACAGTTTGGATTCGTAGTGATCCTCCTGTCTCAACTTCCGCAGCTCTGAGATTACAGGCATGTGGCACGATGCCTGGTTTCAGTCACCACACAGCTTGCAGTACTGGGGATCAAACTTGGATCTATTTACTTGCTAGGCAGGCGCCTAGCCTGCCAAGCTATCTCCCCAGCTCCTTTTATAATTTTAATAATACTGCATTAAATACCTCTTTCCATATTAGGGCTTTCTTTGTATAGGGTGCTCTCTGGTATGTAAAATTCGGATATCAGAAGATTTTTAAAGAATTCTAAGTACAAACTGACATGCAGACTTCTGCATAGTACAGTTTTAATTGCTGCCATGATCCATGAACATTAGTGGGGAGGGGGGAAGGGTCCAAAAGAAAAATGAGGAAAAAAGGTCAAAGAAACAGTATTTGTGTCTTCCATTTGCCTTGAATTGAATCCCACATCCGAAAAGTGGGCCAACCTGTGACTGATGCAAATTCCAGATTCCATTCAGGCAGTCCACAGAGAGCCGAGTTCAATGCCAGTGCTGTGCATTAACCCAAGATGTTCATTCAGCCATGACCTCTCGATTTCTGGCTTTGCCTCTCATGGAAACAGCTCCCACTGATTGCCTTCTGGGAGACATCTTGGACTCGAAGGAAAAGAAAAGAGTGGGACTCTGGCCTACAGAGCCTGGAGCAAGGGCCGAGTACAGAGAAACCAGGCCCCCCAGCCCGCCTTTCCTTGATTTACTCCCCTCACACACCTGGCTACAGCAGAAATCTGGGAGCCTGGGTGCTGTTTTGCCTTCCTCATTACCTCATAGGGTAGTTCTCCCCCTACATCTGGGAAAGATGTGTGGCTGTCAATGAGGTAACAGAAGACATGATATATCCCAGATGTTGGACATGGCAATTTGCCTTGAACTTGCATGCTCACAGCTGGGAACAAATGTATAGATTTTCTTCACTTATTGTTTTACATGAAGCTGAGGAGAAATTAATAGTTCAGTCAAGAGAAGGCTAGAAAACCTTTTCATTTTAGAATGTGGAGGGAAGCCTGGAAGATTTTATTTAAAAATAAGGATTGAGATAAAGCCAGCAACAACAAAGGCAAATATAATTACCTAGGAAACTAATGCATGTCATAGTTACATTTGTGACTCCGTTGTAACTCTGTGATTCTAAACTCTGTAAACATTCAGGCACAATTCTAGGTCATGCTGAAACTCTAGTTAGCCTTTGTTCATTACATAGGTGTCATAATACATCTCTATCCTTGGCCCCAGATGACTTATTTTCCATTTCTAATACATAGAGCATAAAGCTTATGCTGGGGGTGAGGGAGTAGGTGACCCATGCAAAACAACTTTCCTGAGCTACAGCTGCCACCTCGTGGTGCTTCTGAGAAGTGACCAAAGTAAACCTTTTTTTTTTTTTAAGTTTCAATTTTTTATTGTTTAAATTTAACAATGGTTATATTACATATTTTCATCATCGGATCAGTTTAGACTAATGCATGTAGGTATATAAGATTGATCAAACAATTAAACATTAACCCTTCTAAATCAACATTACTTTTTTTTTTTTCTTTTCTTTGAAAGTTGACATATTGCATATTGTCCTCACAATCATTCTACAGAGTTTGGTGTGTGGGCATGACCCACCTCCCTATTGATGTTGCTTAGAAAAAAAGGAAAAGAATATACTTCTCTTTGGACTAAGAGGAAGCAGATACATACACAGTCAAATGTTCTGCAATTGCAGTGGGCCACCAGTGAAGCTTGTGATGTTGGAGGCTATTGAATCTAAGCCTCCTAAAGCTCATCTCACCAATCTAGCTCTGCGTTTCATGCATTGTAATTAAGCATTTTTTTTTTCTTGCTG
>PVJA010023099.1:0-19652 GCA_004027025.1 Myocastor coypus
ATCTCAGCAGCTCCTCTCTAGAAATCTTCAATTTCAACAAAATTCTCTCCACAAGTGTGTTTCCCCTTCCCCTTCATATTTTCTTTATACTTTCCCCCATCCTTTCCATATCTATTCAATTTGTGTTACCCACCATTCTTTTATGTTTGTATCTTAGGGAAGGGTCTACAGGGTGGTCAGGGTCTCACTACTAGATTGGTTTCCTGGCCTTTTCTGATCTCACTTAACGAGCATGTTGAGGGAGGTGTCATACATCAGCAGCAATAGAAATCCAAGTCGTTCCATGGTCTTTGCTGGTATGGGCGGGATGGGACATAGTGTTGCCTGTGCTTTTTGGTAAGAATGTTGTGGTCCCTGTCTAAAAGTTTTCTATGTTGCTAGATTTATTCATTTCCAAATATTGAGTTTAAGAAATAAAAAAGAAAACTCAGGGAATTTCGCACCATGTTGTTCTTGGTCCCAGATTTCTCAATTGGCTTGTCATTTTTTGTCCATTTATGATGGTCCTGTGTGTCACGTTCCAAGCTGTTAGTGGTGCCTGGCAGGAAGAACGAAAGAATTTGCATTTATCTCATTTCCTGGAAGCACAAGTCTCTTTATGTATAATGCATTTATAAAAATAAAAGTTACACAATTTAAGAAAAAATAAGGCAAATTACAACTAGAGAGGTATATAAATAAATTCTGACATGCTCGTTTGATTTTTGACAATGATAGCAGTTGATGTTTGAAAACCATCACCATTCTAAGTAGCATATGCACACAGGCCACACTTGTAATGTGAGCTACTCAGAGGTTTGAGATCAGAGGGTTCACAAGTTCAAGGCCAGCCTATGCAACTTAGCCTTAAAATACAAAATAAAAAAGAATTCGAGGATATAGTTTAGTGAAAATCCTGAGTTCAGTTCCCAATACTACAAAATGATAATGAATAAATGAATAAGTAATTAAAGCACTCTTTATTGAGCAATTGTTATGTTTTTTTTTTTTTTTAAATATATTCCCCATTTGTTAACTGTTACAGCAAAGCCATGAAGTCAGAATCGTTTCTATTTCACAGTGAAGAATCTTGAGGTACAAACAGCTTAAAGGACAGATTTCTGTGCATGTCCCAGTGAATGAGGGAGTTGGGATGGAGACGGCCTGTCTTGTATGTGTGTCTGTTTGAGACAGGGTCTTGCTATGCAGTTCAGGCTGGCCTTGAGCTTACTTTCCTAGTTCAGGCTGGTCTTGAACTCGCACTGATCCTCCTGCCTCAGCCTCCCAAGTGCTGGGATTACAGGCCTGGGCCACCATGCCCGGCCCTTAGCCTGTCTTGAAAAAGATCCTGTGCTCTTAACGTTGCTGCTTCACTGACTCAGCAGACTTCCTTCAGAAGAGTGCAGACTAGAGGAAGTCCTGGTCGCCGGCTCTGTACAAAGCTCTTCATGGCTGCTGCAAGGTATTTTTGCCCACACTGCCAATGGCATTTCTATAGAACTTGCACTTGGTATTATTCCTTGAAAACAATCTCAAGGTGTAATCAGCAGCCAGACTCACTGCGAACAGATGGGGAATCTGTAGTGGAGAGAGGCGGAGTGGCTGGTCTGAGCCCATATGGCAGGAAATGCTGGAAGCAGACCTGGGAAGCAGGTCTTCCGAGTCACGGGCTGGTGGGCTTTCCAGAGCTCCCAGCGCGGCCTCCAGATCGGTCTCTGCACCATCGCTTTGTTCTTACCCACAGCGTTCCGGGTTAGGCAGAGCTGGTTGCAGTTATATCTGGGCCTCTTTTCCAGCAGCTTCCTGGCTTGCACCAGCTTGCAGACTGCCTCTGATGGAAACCTTATGTGGAACAAAAAACAAACCTGAAAACCAGGTCCATCTCAATATCTCCATCCGCTGGATAAACATCTCCAAGACAGACGCACAGGGAGGCCAGGCTCCCTCTGCCAAGTTTTTAACCTAAAGTTTGGAAGCGGCTTGCATTTTCCACAGAGCAGTAAACTATTTTCATTCCTTTTACAGTGAATGACTCCTTATGGGGTGATAATTTACTTTCAACCTCTCTTTCAGGAACTGATGATTTTGCTTTCTTGCCTGGAAAGACTTGTAAGTTAAAAGAAAAAGGCCTACTTCTTGAAGTTTTTCTTCTTGCCCATTTTTGCTTTTCTCCTCTTTGCAAGTCTGCTGTGTTTGTCTCAGGGCCTTCAGAGTGTTGGAGGCCTGCCTCTTTATTCAGAGAGAACTTGGCTCCTTCATGGTGCCCCCATTCCTCTGCTGAACCTAATCTGACTGTTCTATTTATAATTCTTGAACAAGATGAATCTAGTCTTTGTGTTTCTTTCTGAGTAACAGCATCCCCTCCCTAGGATTTGAGCCATTTAACCTCTGCAAGAATCTCTTTAATTTCTGTGCAATTTGCCAGAAAACAGGCAGCTGAAACCCTATCAGGTCCTGGATCATATCAGACCCGCTTTAAACTGGCACCCTCCTCCATCCCCTGGTCTCTGGGGAGTTGATTTAGGAACAGGGCTGTGTGGAGAAATTCTCAGCAGCACTTTGGAGACGCCAGGGAAGTCTGGGAAGCCTGACAGGGAGGGGCCCCTTCTCTGGAGGATGGAAAGGCTCAAAGATGGAAATGGTGCCATTTGTAATCATGCCTTGGTTCCTCCAAAGTACCTTAAGGCTTATCCACACATTATGTCTTACATTCATTAAGTTATTATTCCTGGAACCCATCTGGCTTCTAACTCTTGTAAAGAAAAGAAAAAGAGACTTAAAAAAAAAAGAATGGACTTATTCAAAGTTACATAGCTCGTTTGTTGGAGGGTTGGTAGCACAATACAGGTGTAATGGTGGATTGACTGTGTCAACTTGAGGTGTTTAGAAAGTTAATAAAATCAGCTCACCAGGTCTGTACCCCAGGATGGAGAGCACCCACACCCCCAGGGCAGCCTACTGCCTGGATGGCCTGAGCGGGCAATGAGAAAGGACGAATCTGCTCCTGTCCTTCAAGGGAGCCCCGGCTCTGCTTTCAGCTTAGAAG
Organism: Myocastor coypus; assembly: GCA_004027025.1. NCBI lineage: Eukaryota > Metazoa > Chordata > Mammalia > Rodentia > Myocastoridae > Myocastor > Myocastor coypus. Next base: position 3,026 of record PVJA010023099.1, read on the forward strand.
TCGTCTTCCGGCTTCCACTGCAGACTCTGATGTCCCTTGTAGATGGTACAGCCTCACACAGCATACTCTTGAGCTTCTGCCATTGGGTCTTCAGTCTTCTGGCTTAGGTTCTTCAGCCTTCCGTTCCAGAGCCATCAGCCTCTGGATGCAGACTGGCAAGAGAACCCTGCAGTGGACTTCCGACATCGCACTGAACTCTTCATTCTCCCTAGTGCAGAAAGCTTTTGCACACTTCCTTGTCCAGCTCTGTGGCTGACCATTGGGAGCCAACCCTGTGATTCCTAATACAGCCATATATCTTGTGGTCTATCTGTTTCTCTAGTAAAACACGAGAGACACAATAAGTATCCTGTCTTAAATCACCATACCCATGTGTGAGTACTAATTATCTCACATACACAACACTACCGAACTCAATAGTCTTTTTAGGTGTTCCTTTCTTCTACATTGTCTCATTATTCCCTGAATCCTACTCCCCATTTTTTTCCCCAGTCTCTTCTCCTATATGAAGAAGAACTCTTGTCTTCAGTGGATAGAAGCAGGTTCACAGAAACCTAAGTCCTACAACTAGTGATGCCGGAAGAGGGAGTAAACCTTAGACTCCCAGGCTAGAGGGGGTGGGTCATTTGGTTCACAGGGACACTCAGAGCTGTGACTTGGCTTTCCTGGTTCACCAATGGTGACCAAGCCCAGATTCTAGCCTGAGGCCCTCTTCTTCCAGTCCAGAGCTCCCAGCTCGCCTCACAATTCTGTCAGCTCCTTGTGGCTGTTGATTTTGATCTGGACCTGGCATATTCTTTCAGAGAATTCTTTTTAGTTCAGACTCACTCAGAACTGCCTGACTTGTACCCTTCCATACATCTGTAACCAGAGGATATCTTGTCGTGCTCTTAAATTCAGCCACATTATGACCTCATTCATTGTGAGCTTCCTTGTGAAATTAAGAATAAGCCAAAATATTTTTGACCTCACTACTGCAATGAGTCTACTTTTCTAGCAAGATAAACTAAGATGATCTTTTAAGTTTTTTAAGGACCAGGAGTCAGTGTGTCTCACTGAACACAGAGAAGCACATTTAGCCTTCAAAATGACTGATTTTTGCATTTGAAGGTGATGCAGTGCTACATGGGCCACGGCCAGCTAACCCTGTGTGAGCCCTTCTGAGAACCAGGCAGAGAGAAAAGGTTGTGATCAGCGGCTTCCTGCGTGCGTAAGTGGATCCACGTACTCATCACATCTTGATGCAGCTTTTGGTTTTGGCTCCAAATTCTTAGGACTGCAGGGCGTATGAATGTTTTGAGAAAGCACCAGTTCCAAGGAAATGCAGAGGCACTGCCTGTCAGTGCAGGTGCCTTTACTTACAGTCAAGGAATTTTTTCTGGTCAGTTCAGAACATGAATATTTCCTTAATTCCTAGAGACATGAATATTGTTACTGAAGGTTTAAAAAGCATCAGACAGTGTGCTCTGTTCTTCAACAGAATTTTAAAGAAATCTGTACAGTTTCTCTGCTGCCCAGGTATAGTTATCCCATTTTAATAAAAGAAAAAGTAAAGTTGAAGTTTCATTTGAGATCACATAATGAATAAATGGTTTAGGCAACACTTAATTCAATTCTCTGATTACAATATCAGCTATTATTATGAATGCTTTTGTATGCTTTCTCTTGTGGAATGTGTAAGAATTCTGTGTTGTGGTGTTGTGTGTGTGTGTGTGTGTGTGTGTGTGTGTGTGTGTGTAGAAATGGAGTGATGGAATGGCTGGGCCCTGGAGAGTGTACATCTTCTATACTGTATGTTATCACCAAGTTGCTTGCCATCATGATTATAGTTACTAATACTCGCCCCAGGATAAAGAATTTGTCTTGTTCGAGATTCTTGATAAGACTTGATGTGATCAGAAATGTTTTTTAGTCGGGCGTGGTGGCGCACGCCTGTAATCCCCACACTCTGGAGGCTGAGGCAGGAGGATCGGTGCGAGTTCAAGACCAGCCTGGGCTACCAAAGTGAGCTCAAGGCCAGCCTGAACTGCATAGCGAGACCCTGTCTCAAAAAGACAAAAAAAAAAAAAAAAAAAAAAAAAAAAAAAAAAAAAAAAAAAAAAAAAAAAAAAAAAAAAAAAAGCTGGGTGTGGCAGCTCACACCTGTAATCCCAGCACGTGGGAGGCTGAGGCAGGAGGAAAGATGTGAGTTCAAGACCAGCCTGGGCTACAAAAGTGAGCTCAAGGCCAGCCTGAACTGCATAGTGAGACCCTGTCTCAAAAAAGGCAAAAAAAAAAAAAAAAGTTTTTTTAAAAAATTGCTGACATCATATGATACATCATTGTGATTTTAATTAACAGTTTTGTATTACAATGAGATTAATGACCTTTCGGTGTTCATTGTTGCCTCTTTAGGTTTTCTTGGAGAATTACTTGTTCATTAGTTTTGCAATCTCAAACTTTTTAAAACTTGTGTTTTCCATTTCTAGTTGGTTTGTCAAAGTGTGTACATACATGCAAAACATGAATATTCTGCATTCTAATCATTATATATGACCATTTAAACTCCAAATATCTTGTAATATGTAATTTGACTTTTTACATTTTTAATGAATTGAAATAGTTTTGGTAGAGATTGTGTCTACTTCGGCAAAGTTTTTCTTAAAAAAAAACAAACAAACCCTGAAACACTGCTGAATGAGGCAAACTTTACATAGCCTGTACTTGTATAGACTATTGCATTTTAGTTAATTTACATGATCAAGCAGCCAATTTTCTAACCTAGTTTTAGAATATTTTATCACTTCAGTCTTGCATAACTCACTCACTGTGTGTTTTCGCTCCCTGGCGCAGCCAGCTATTGATATGTTTGGAGTTTCTAGTTCTGCCTTTTAAAAAATTAATTAATTAATTAGTTTATTTATTTTTCTAAGAGTTGCCTTTTTATTAAAGCCAACAGAGAATAGACAAAGCAAATAATCACAAATCATCTCACTGTCATAAGCTTCAATTATAGTCCTCCACCTTTTGGTCATGGTGTGTTTTGTTACAGGTAGACCCACAGCAGAGCACTTAGACAGTTCTTGCACTGAATATCCTCAGCTTCTGTCTTTTTTAGAAATGCCATACATAGGAAGATATACAATAGTGTTCTTTGGTATCTGATTTCTTTCATTTAGTACAGTGTTTTAGAGATTTATCCATGGTGTGGTAACCATTTTATTCATTTCAGTTGATAAATGATAGTCTTATTTATTTATTTATTTATTTATTTATTTGCCTTTTTGAGACAGGGTCTCGCTATGGAATTCAGGCTGGCCTTGAGCTCACTTTGGTAGCCCAGGCTGGTCTCTAACTTGCACTGGTCCTCCTGCCTCAGCCTCCCAAGTGCTGGTATTACTGTCCTGCACCACCACGCCCAGCTGCTAAATGATATTCTATTCTTGGTTATCCCAAGTTCCACTTGCCCATTGACTAGTTGTTAGCCATTTGAATTGTTTCTAGGTTTCAATTGTATAAATAATTTTGTTCTGAACTTTTCCATAAAAGTGTTGGGTTTTTGACTTTCGGATTAGCAGACAGAGTGGACTGATTGGGTTGCATATCCATTTTATGCTTAACTTTTAAAGAAATTGAAACTGATGGCACTAATTGTATCTTCATCAGAAGATACAATATATGCATTTTTAAATGGGAAAGTTATGTGAATTGACATTCCACCAAAGAAAATGTATGAATGGTTAATAAAATCAGGAAAATTGCCAACATCATCAGTCAATAGAAAAATGCAAATTAAAGCATGATATAACAATCAATACCTACATGAGTGACTGTTATGGTTTGTATATAGGTGTCCTTCCCAAAGCCTCATGCAGTTCATGGGGCAGGGCTGCTTCTACAGTTTTGATTGATTATTGTGGGTGTGAATGCTGTGCCTGCCCTAGGGCAGGTAGCTTGCATTACAATGTAAGAAGAAGAGAGAGGCTAGCTAGCTACCTGAGCTACTGTCACTCCTTTTACTCTTTGCTCTTTGCTACATGCTGTTCTGCCTTGGAGCCAGCTGAGTATGGACTGAAACCTCTACTGTGAGCTAACTAAACCTTTCCTTCCTTCATTTTGGGTGTTGAGTATTTGTCCCAGCAATGAGAAAAGAGTTAATGAGACAGTGGCTATACTCAGAAGGATAAACAACACCAAATGTTGATAAATTTCTTGAGAAACTTCTCTCTAACATGTTTAGCCACAGATGTATCTGCTCAAATTTCTAACCCAGCTTACTAAGTTACTTCTGTGTCTGTGTAACTTAGTGGACCGTCGATGCTTTGACTGTAGAGATTGTGCCTATTTTAGCAAAGCTTTAAGTCTGTGTTAATTGATCAGTGTGTCAGTATACAAATTATGTAGACACATGAGATCTCAATTTCTTTTTTACTTAGGTTTTCCTCCTACACATCGATTTCCCAGTCTCCAAGGTAAGTATGCAAATTTCATGCATCATTATATGGTTCTCTTATATCCAGGATCTCCCCATTAAATTTTGGCTGACCTCTCACCACAACTAGGGTTGTAATCTTGGACTAACAAGTTGTAGTGGATTTCTCCAAATGTGTTTCCTATAGAATTTACCACTTTTACCTGGGAAAGCCATGTGGTTTCTTTCTTTATCTGTATCAGTCAGTCTTTACACGAACAAGGGATATGATACAAGATTTTCAAAGACACATAAGAATTTACAGATTGGCTTACAATGGCTGCCCATAGAGTGGGATGTGGAACAATGCAAAAGTTCTGCATGTGCACTGGGGTCTGAAGAGTTTGGTCAAAGGTCTGGGGCTTCCGTGTGAGCTCCGTATGAACAGGCTGAAGAGTTTGCACCAGAAGGTTTTCTGCTGAAGAGTCTGTGCTGAAAAGCAAGAGACAAGGTGCAAGGTGAAAGCGAAGACTGGAGCTCCTGGGAGGGAGACACAGGCAATCCTTCCTAGGGTAGGTCTTCCAAACTCAGAATTATGCAGAGGCAATTTAGTGAGGTGTTAGTTACTTGAGCGGATACAATCAATCAACAACCTCTCACCCCATCCTTCTAACCACTACCTCGACTTGAGCTGACTTCTGCCAACAAAGCTGCCAGTTTTGCAGTTTATCTAGCCCTGAAAAAAACTACAAATTTTTGCTAACCAAGCTGGAGCAATGGATGCAAGTAGACCCCACCAAGAAGACCAGGGTTCTACTGTTCTTTTCCAAACTTCTGGTAGCATTTTGAGGATAAGTGCTTCCCAACTTATCATCTGTCTTCAGTTGATCTATAACTTTCCAACTTGTCATCTGTTTTTTTTTTTGTTTGTTTGTTTTTTTTTTGTCTTTTTGAGACAGGGTCTCATTATGCAGTTCAGGCTGGCCTTGAGCTCACTTTTGTAGCCCAGGATGGTCTCGAACTCGCACCAATCCTCCTGGCTCAGCCTCCCGAGTGCTGGGATTACAGGCGTGCGCCACCACGCCCGGCTTTGTCATCTGTTTTTAGTTAATTTCCAGAGCCATGAAATGGTTCATTCTGACAATTTTTCGAAGAATTGTACTTATTACTGTTATTATTAATTTTAATGAAATAGTGAGTTTCACAACAGGTTAGTAGGACAGTTACAATAATTAATACATTGCATATTGTTGTCTTTGTCATAGGTGTTCAGAGCACAAGAGGCAGACATGATGTGTTGTCTAAAACTATTAGTACAAATTTTTCTTTTCATTGAACAAAGCGAAAGTAGCTGTATATATAACCCAATAGTCCATAATAGTGGTGAGTTATCAGTACAACTGGCAATATTGGAGGCTGTTGACTTGAGACTCTTACAGCTCAGCATATTAATATGGCTTTCCTTTTTATAACTTGTGGTTAGACTTTTCTGCTGGATGGTTAAGAACCAAGATAAAGCAAGACCTATATAACAAAAAAGGTAACTTTTGTACCTGACAGGGTCAGTCAAATCGCCTCAAGATTGTACTTGTTTTGGAAGTGTCATCTTTACTTTGCCATAGCCCCTCCTGTTATGTCTGTAGGCACACAGACACTTTAATGCAATATAGTAAAAATTTACCACTCTTTTCTTTCTTGGTCCTATGGTTAAGTGGTCATGTTCCATCAAAAATTCATGTTGAGATGTAATTTGTGATGAGATCCTATGGGGAAATGTGTGTGTGTGTGTGTGTGTGTGTGTGTGTGTGTGTTTTGTTTTTTTTCCCCAGTGATTGAGTCAGAGCATTTTATCTTCATGAATGGGAAGAGGTGCCCTAGTAAGAAGACTTGACTCTGAGTTCACTGCTTTGTCCTTCCACTTTCTGTCACCTAAGAACACAGCATTCTTTCCTCTCAGGATGAAGCCTGCAGTTTGACATCTTTGAAGCAGAAACACTACACCATCGCTAGTCAGTGCTATGATCTTGGATGCTGTGGCCTCCAGAAGAGCTGTAACTTTCAGAACAGTGATAGAAGCCCACTGGTTACTGAATGGGTACCAGGCTGAGAGCACTGTACATGAGGTATAAGCCAAAGACAGCAAAAGGGCAGAAGGAGAGGAGTTTAATGAGTATTCAAGTTCTGGAAGTAAGAATTTGAACATGAGAGCTATTACAAAGTAATGAGGCAAATGAGGATTTAGAGCTGTTTCAGATAAAGGCTGATAAAGGAGAGGTTTGATTATATTTAGATATGGAGTTGTGATTTGGGACAAGCCAGTGGAACTGTGCAGTGCGCCAGCAGGAAGTGGTTTTTTTTTTTTTTTTAAATGTATTTGGTATAGGATCTTGCTGTGCAGGTCAGACTCATAGTGATTCTCCTGCTTGCGGCCTCGCCAGTGCTGGGATTACAGGCAGGCGCCACCACACCCGGACTCAGGGCTGGCATGGCATGTGGTGCTGATACCATCAGGAGTTTTGCTTTAAACATTGAGAAGTTATGGCCAGAGATAGTGCCGAGGGGAACTGAGTGCTCCTAGCCAAGGCTCTGAGGTGGAAGATGAGAATCCCGGACAAGTGCTCAGCAAGGAGAGGATGGCTAGGGCGGGACTCTGGAGAGTGACCACACTGAGTAGATGGAAGAGAGGAAGAGAGGGCAACTGTAGAGTCAGGGAGAGAAGAGGACACAGTCACAGCTTTCTGTGTTTGGTCTCCCGATAAGCAATCACAGGTGGGGTCCAGCACTTCTTCCTGTAGATTCCATATCTGAGAAAAGTGGATTATTACATTTCTCAAAAGATTTCAGGTAAAATCATTCTGAAACACTTTATCCTAAAGCCCAGAAAAATAGATCTTTTCTTCTAGATCAAAGGCTAGATATATTCTGTAACCCATTTACTTCAGGCTGGCTTGCCTTTTTAGTTCTTAATCTCCTAAAAATAAAACAAAAAAATCAATGTAAGTGTTATTTTAAACTCTGTTAAAAACGAACGAAATATAGGCTGCCTACTTTTCATCACAAGTATCACATCGATTAAGACTTTTTGTCTTGTCACTTACAAAACTGATTGCATAATCTACACTGTCTTCCTTGACAACAAGGTGTATAGCAGTAGTGAAGACAGGCAAAAAAAATTGCAGAGTTAAGCTGGATTATAGAAGGGATCTTTGTCAGCTCACAGATGAGAGGATTCAGGACTAGAGGGAAGAGCTGTGATCTCACGATATTACTCTGTGAGTTTGAGGTAGAGTTTGAATCATAGCCCAGATCTCCTGACGTGAAGTTTTCATGATCCGGAATCTTACCAGGGTTGACACATAAATTACTTTCTTATGCCAACACACCGTTAGGAACTAATACTCTGTTGTTTTTATTGGTAGCTTTTTAAGTTATGATACCTTTGTTTACTCGAATGGTTCTAGCTGGCTCCTATAAACATACTGAGATTATATTCATCTTTTTAAAGATCTTTTTATGTTTGAACATATTAAAGATGCATAGTGGATATGGTTAAATAAACACGCCATTAGTTTGCAAACAAAAATATCAACCAAGGCAAACTCCGTTAATTTGTTGACGATTCAATGGGTGAGTCTATTAGTGTGTGTGTGTGTGTGTGTGTGTGTGTATATATATATATATATATATATATATATATATATATATTCAAATTATTTTTGAAGCACAAATTGTACTGTTACCAAACATATCAACTAACATTTTTATAGTTTAATACTTTTACTAAAGTGGAAATCCTTAACATCTTTTTTATTTGGCAAATATGAATGAGTGCCTACTACAGGCTAGATCCTAGGGTCTGTAGCAGTAGGTGAGACACAGAAATTCCTTTTCGTGAAATATATAGTATAGAGATGGAGAGGAAGACAACACACTCATAAATCAATCAATGATGCATTTTTCCAGACAGTGAAAAGATCAATGAGATAGAGGTCAACCAGAGAAGAGAGGATTCTATGTAGTACTGTCTACTGTGGCCAGGAAGAGCCCCATTTTCAAGTCAGCAGCCCTGGAAAATTTACTCCAAGCTGGAGATTGTGTATATCAAAATTCATGGTGGAGCTATTTCAGGAAAATTTCGCTGGAAAAGTGTTAGGTGGTCACAGTAAAGTTTTAACCTCCCAAGCACAGAGAATTTCGGAGATTGGGTTTCCTGCACAGGATCTTGAGCTGGCGCTATAGGGTTAGCTTATAGACTTGTTTATTGATAAGTATCATACACAGGCTTCTGTTGGGGAAGGGGACAGCTGAGGGCCTTCTATGAAAGGGGCCCAGCTATAAGGGAATGGTATTTGGATCCAGAAGGGGGTATTGGAGTGATGCCCTAGAGCATCCGCTATCATCTCGCTGAACATGAAATACAGATTTTAGCTGCGATCCGGATGGCACGATTGCATTGAAGTCTCAGGTCAGTATTGTTATTAGCCTGATTTTGTCGCTCTGTTTGCTTCTCAGAAGCTCAAAAATGTGAAGTGACTTGCTCTAAGAGACATAGCTAACAGGAAGCAAGAGTTTGTGTCTCCTGCTCTGAGTTTTTTTTCTATTATTACCTGTATTTATCTTGTTTCATTTATGCCTGTACTTGTGAAGATGCTATGGTTGTCTATTTTTGTAAACACTCTCATGAAGGAGTTGGCTGTACTGTCAGGATACTATACATGTTCCATGGTACAGTACAATAATAGAAAAAGCCTATAAAGCCATGTTTGCACCTTTGTTCAAGTGACTATGTATATTTCTGCTAAATAAAGCTTTAGAGTTTACAAGATTTTCAAATAGTATGCTGACAACTTATTTAAAAGAAAAACAAGTGGAACAAATTTCCCTAGATGTTACTTGTTCCAAAAAGTCAAAAGGTTAACACGGCCACACCAAACATCTGCAAATGTTTTCAGACTTCTAATCCCCCGTCTTTCTTTGATTTCAGGCATGAGGGGCAAGTACCAGGGTGCACTGGGTAATTGCTTAAAGTTTGTTTCTTGCTTAATTTTCAACTTTTGAGTCAATCAGCCCATCTTCTGTTTATTCTAGGCTTCCATCTCACATATTTTGTTTCTTTGCATTTTTAGGAGCACCTTTTCTGTTTTTTTCTTTCTTTTTTTTTTTTTTTTGGTGGTAGCTCATTCAATCCTTGCAGAAGTTCTGGGAAGCACTGGTCTGTATTCCCCTGGCTGATAAAGGAACTAAAGCCCTGGCAAGTTAAGTGGCTCAGATGCATCTCATCCCTTAAACCTCAGCCCTTTGCTCCTAAGATCACATGTCATTTCCGTGACCTCTTCACTCACAGAATCTGAGATGGAGCATAGGAAAGCAGAAGAGGGGTTAATATATGAGCGAGAAGCCATAAGAATGAGAGGAGAGTAGATATTGCTTGAAACTATTGGAGCAAATCATGCAACTTCCTTGGACCTTGGCTTGCTCATTGAAATGACAGAACGGAAGTAGCTTCCACCTGAGGAATTTCTTCAGCTTTAAGCATCTCTGGTTTTAAGGCAGCAGGAAAAGAAAAGGAAAAAGACAGATACACATTCAAGTAACGAGGCCACACAACAGCTACAGCTACAGCTATAGCAGCAGCAGCAGCAGCAGCAGCAGATACCAAACTACCACAGCTCAGTATCCATCACGGTAAATCTAACGTGACTCCTTGTTTGAATTTTCACCAGTCACTGGAATGCCTTCAACTTGAACACACCACTGCTCAGGTAACTGCTGCTTCCCTTACTACCAATATCACTGCTTCACACATAATGGCAAACAGACTGAAGAGATCAAATTAAATCCATTTCCACTTTAAGATGGGAAATCTGTTTGGAACAATCAAGTGGGTTTGGAGCAGCAAGCCTGGGTTTTCAATTGCCATCAAATGGTAAATTGCTTAATGTCAATTGGCGTTAAGTGAACCGATTTGTGCTCAATTAATATACTGTGGTTGGGAAGGAAAGAAAACAATTTCATTTAGCTAGATTGTTCTCTAGGTTCTTTCTGTGTGGAGCTTCAAGCAGTTTGCAGATCTCCTCTCTTACTCCATCAATTCTTCATCCATTGTTAGCTGTGCTCTCTGTTGTCGGGAAGGATGGGCTTGGAAGTGTTTATTTCAGTTTTCCTCATGCTTTGCAGTTTCACTTGTGGAAGGGTTGTTGCCGGGCTCCAAGTGAAAAGCATTGGTGGCCCAAAACAGTGAAGGCAGCTTGCAGAAGCATTTCACTCCTGTTATGGTTTGTGTATAGGTGTCCCCCCAAAGCCTCCTGCAATCGTGGGGTGGCTTCTGGAATTTGTAATTGATGATTGTGGAAATGGGTGCTGCATCTCCCCTGGGGCAGGTGATTTGCATTTGGATGTTAGGTAGGAAGAGAAGTTAGCTGCTTGAGCAGCAGCTAGCTCCCTCCCAGCTCTCCTGCTCTTAGCTGCCACCATGAAAGGCTGCCCTCTGCCATGTGCCTCTCTGCCTTGGAGCCAGCTGAGCATGGACTGAAACCTTCAGTAACTGTGAGCTAAATAAACTTTTCCTTCTTCATTTTGAGTGTTGGGTATTTGTCCCACCAAGGAGAGAAGAGTAACTAAGACAACTCCCGACCAGAGCTCAGCTCCAGCTCCCTCTAAGCCTCTCTTAAATGTCTCCTGAAAAGGAGCTGGCAAGATATCTCAGCAATCTAAAGCACCTGCTGAGGTAAGCTTAGGTAACCACAGGGACTTCGGTTTGATCCCCGGCACCACATGCTGTGCCAGCCCCACCCCCAGGACAGGCTGAGCCGGCCATAAATAAATAAATAAATAAATAAATAAATAAATAAATAAATAAATAAATAAATAAATAAGTTTAAAAACATTTGCCTGAGAAGGCTCCTACTTGGGAATCTGAGAGATCAAAATAGTGCTGAGGTATCAGGTAAGGTACGTGAACACTTCAGTGGCTCCGTAAAACCCGGAAACTACCTGGTGATGACAAGCAAGCATAGAGGAGATACTGGTCACCCAACGATGGACAGCCGAAGGGCTGGCATACAGAGAAGCTCAGATAAATCCATGCTGGAGAGATGGTCCAGATCAAAGAAACCCCTGTGAATGTGGGCTGGCTCTTTTTCTCTTATGGTCTGAATATAAGTTGTATTTTCTAACTCTTTCCATACACTTGCCTGAAGAAACACATCAGGAGAACAAGAGTATACATAGAAATTACATTATAGATTGTCAAGCTCTGCAAGAATGTTGGCACCTATTGTTCCTGTGGAGAGACACAAATAGTAGGAAGGATTCCTCACCTAGAATCAGAAGCTCTCTGACTGAGTCAGGACACTGTAAGTGAGGACCAGTGAGGCCAACTTGGCAGCCCTAGTTGCCTAAGCTGAGGATCCTGCCGCTGTCTCACTTTGAGAGAATGGCCTTTTCAAGCAGAGGACTGCTGTTTGCAGAAGCTGGTGGAGCTGTTGGAAGCTGCTAGTTCTCTTGGGCTGTTCTTCTGGAGCACCGTGTCATGCTGGCCTTCCCGATGAACCATGGAGAAGTATTGATTCTCATCCTGAGCATTGATTCCTGGCTCTGGATGTAGCATTGGCGTTCCCAATGGGAACTCAGCTTTCCTCATCACTGGAACCTCACTGTTGGGAGGAACTCTGGAGCTTACCTCGAGCATTGCCTCCTCGCTCCAATTGAGATCCCTCAGTTGCTAGCACAGATCCTTTTTCCCACTGGCATAGGCTTCCTAGCTTCCACCATTGAACTTTGGTCCTTCCTAGCACAGATCTGTCAGCTGGGCCTGCGTGAGACTTTGCTGTGGGCACTAGGCCTCCAGTGGGACTTATGGGAGGCATTGTTATGAGCTCTAGGTTTTCATCTGGACTCACTCAGGATATCAGGATCCAGGCCTTCGCTGGAATCTTCAGTATTTAGTGTGAGGAGATTTCCTGTACTTGCATATGATTCTTCAGTGATTCCTTATGAACTGATATTATAAAGCATGTCCTATATTATACTGTTTGCTTTGCAAAAATTTCAAACCATGACACTGCTTTTCAATCATAAATATGTAAAAAAAAATGGAGGTGCTTCAGTAGGATTGTGTGAGCATGGAGCATGATGGTATATACACAAAATCCTTGTGGTCTCCAAGAATTCAAGAATACACACAAGAACTTGTTGAAACTTTGTTCTCTCTAGAGCATAATTCTCAGAAGCTCCTTAAACTTGCTGGTAGCAGGGTCTAGCTGATGACTGTAAGATGGTCTCACACTACAAACTTGAAAGCTCCCCAGAAATCTGATGCTAATATTCATCCTAGACTCCCTTGTTTTAAGGAAATCTACATGAGTTGTAGTCTTAGAGAAGAATCTCTCAATCATGGCACTATTGACATTTTGAATGGGATAATTCTTTGGGTTGGGGACAGGCCCATGTGTTGTCAGACATTTATTTAGTAGCATTCATGGTTTTTCCCCACAAGATATAAGTAGCACCCTCCCTCAGTAGTAGTAGTTAATAGTGTCTCCAGGCATTGCTAAATGTCCCTTGGGTATGGGAGCAAAATCATGCCTAGTTGAGAATCATTCACTTTGGGAATTCCATGAAAGCAAGTTTTGCTATTGCATCACCACATCCAGTCTTACTAGGTATTCAATAAAACATGGCTGGGTAAAATTGACTAAACAGCAAAGTTGCACTTTGGTATAAGAGCTATCCCCTGCCAACTTATAAGCCTTGGCTAAAGTAGCCAAATGGAAAATTATATGAAGCCTTGCTTAGCTGCTAAGCAAGCCCCAGGCTCAATAGTGAAACATTTGTTGGAAAAGAATAAATGTTCTTGCCATGCCCAATGCAAATTATAAGAGGCACCTGAAGCTATGCCAGACTGTTGTGGCGTATCCAAGGATTTGAACTGAGAGAGCTGAGCATGTATTTGCTGTCTGTCCCTTTTCATGTTCTCTGATTTACTGGTAGCTCCCTTAGCCTGAGATTTATTCACAGTACAATTTTTCAATTAGTTTTGAGTTTCTGACTTTTGCACCTTCAAGTTCTTGTAGGTTTTCTGACAGACATATGGGGGTTGTCACTCTACTAATGTCTTCAGACTCCAGCTGTCCCTATAGACCTAGGCAGGGAGAGAAAGAAAAAAGTCAGGTGGCCTTAGCTATTTAATGGATGAAGGACCACTGATTTATAACTTCTGGTGAAGTGGATATTCTAATAATCAAATGATTGGAAGGAGCATCAACTCTCAGAAGTGCTCAAACATAGCACACCCTCTGAGCCCCCTCAGCTGGCCTTTGAAGCAGCTTTGTATCCTAGGAATAAATGTCGTACTCCATGGAGGCAGAACTTCTCTTCAGGTGGTTCTTTAGCTAATACAAAACAAAGATTTGCTTTTCAAAGGCATCCTGCCTTTCTCTGCTCTCTAGCAGTAAAAGGCCTTGAAAGAGTGATTAATATTAGTGGTTAACATAAGTTGCTCCCACAGCCTCTCTGTTATTTTCCTTGCACTCAACATAGTCAGATTCTTTTCATTTCACCAGATAGAAAGTTTCTCTAGTCAAGGACACCAGGACTTGCCAGTGGGTGAGTTCAAGATTGGTCTTCAACCCCATCTCAATCTATCAGCAGTCATGTAACTCGGGAGATTGCTATCTTCCTTTAGTTACTTTCTGGACTTGGATCTGAGGGCAGCATATTCCCCTGGTTCTCCTTCTGCTTCTAGAGGCTATTGTTTCTCTAATGGGTGCTGGCCTTGTGCTATCTCCTTCAGTCCATGCCAGCTACCCATTCTTCAAATCTGTCTTCTTTCTCTACTACTCTTCTCCTTTTTGTCTTCTATGCATTAGTCTTATAACTATAAATTCTACTCACTGGAAGCTTGTATAGTCGTGAATCTGTTCTGAAAATCCTACATGAACTATCCTATGTCTAATTACCAACTGAAATTCTCTACTTGTATGGCTAATGGGGTCCCAGACTTAGTAGCTCTAGAATTTAACTAGTGATATCCTTCTCTTTAAAGCTTCCCCATTCTACTCTTTCTTGGTAAATAGCTACTTTTGTCTTCTAATTTTCAGGTTAAGAATCTAGGCATTCTTTCCCTTAAAGTCCACAGCCAACTCTTTAACAAAGTCTAGATATGCTGTACCTGCAAAATACCTCAGGCTCAACTTGCTTGTTAACAGTCTCACCGCTTACTGCCTTGGTCCAAGTCGCCAGCATCCTAGAACCTTGCAGGGCCTCCTAACTGGTGGCTTCCATATGCCCATCCTTGCCTACCTCTCTAGTCATCTCCTACTCTATACCCAACAGAGAAAGCTAATGAGATGGTTTTGAAACATAGGCAAATCCCAAGGGGACCCATGTTACTCAGAGGAAAAGCTAGAGGCTTTCGCTCATCCTACAGTTTCCACATCTGAGACATTGCTATTGTTCCAACCTCATAGTTCTCCCCTGGGCCCACCCCAAGCCTGCTCACTCCTCTGCTGCTATAATGTCGTTACTCTTTTCTGCAGTGAACACACCAAGCATTATCAGATTGCAGAGCCTTTGTTGTTATTTTTGCCCCAAATACTTTTGCCTCATATATTTGCATAGGTCAGTTGCTAAACTCTTTCAAGCCAAATAGTGAGCTCCTTTAAATGGTCAGCATTCTTAAGCAGTTTCTCTAAAGTACTCATCATTTTTTAAGTCATTACACTTTTGACATCACTGAAGACATATTGATCCTATTTTACCTTGCTATCCTACTTCTTCTTACACAATGTAAAACCCATGAGTTTAAGAACCTTGAATTTCTGTGATTTGTACCCTAAAATTTCACCAGCTATATTTGATGTTCAGTAGTATTCATTGAAGGCATGGATGAATGAACCTTTCGCTCTAGCTGTAAAAATTAAACATGAAAGAGTGACCTCCCAAAAAAGTTCTGAAAAATGACAGGATAGTGACGTTTTCTTTGTTAAAGAAAACATCCAAGCTGCAAAATGAGACTGCACATGTCATTGCTTCTCATTCCTAGTGTGAAGTATGACTTTTTTCCCATTAGAAATGAGGGACTTAAGTTTGGTGAGTATTTCCAACTCTAGCATTCTGCTCATATGTTAATGAGTCAAGGTATGTTTGTTACTGTTCATTTCCACCCAACAAATATTGATTGCTTCTCACTATATACAAGACTTTTTACTTGGAGACAGAAATGCAGATTGTATGGATGTGGTTCTGTCCTCAAGATGCTTGCCAACTTTTAGAGGAGCACACAGACCATAATTTGTACTTTCAAACTGTGAAAGTATTGACAAATGGTAAAATGTTTCTATTCTTATCCACAGAGTGAAACCAAATGAAAATAGTAACACTCTCAGGCCAAATACGTGTGTAAACACTTCTCTGGGGATATAGTCAGGCTAGATAGAAGTGTGTGTCTCAAAGAGTAGAATAGACATGATGCCTTAAATAAAATGAAGCCAAGTGTGGTGGGAGTTCGAGACACATCTGAGTGGTGATCAAGAGATCATCACTGAGTATGCCAGGTAGGAAAGTAGGACAGTGAAAATAAGAGAAGAATTAGCCACAGACAAATGTAAGGTAAGAGTCCCAGATGACCCATCAGAGGCCATGCAGGTAGGACCTTTTGCGGCCCTACACCACCACTGGAACTCAGCCCCTGCCCACAGCAGCCCTGACTGACTGACCGACCATTGGGCAGGCACGCAGGTAGGACCTCTTGGCCTGCAGGCCTCACACCACCACCAGAACTCTGCCCTGCCCACAGCTCGTGCCTTGTGGGCATGTAGGCAGGAACACTAGGCCTGCACTTTTGCATGACTGGAACTTCTACCTCACCCAGAACCCAGCTCTGGCATCTGCTGTGGAGCCTTCCAGCAAAATTCCCTGCAGAGAGGCTGGGGGGTCACAACCTAACGACTAACCCAGGAGCTGAGTGTCTTGCCAGAGGAGCATAGCAGGCTGTCATCCAAAAGCTGCACCAGGAAGAAACTGAGCACAGCAGCCAGACCCAGCCAGGCACATCTGGACAAGATCAAACTTGATAGATCCAGACCCAAATTTCAATAAGCGCTAATTGCATAACTTCACTAAAGTTCTGCACTGAAAGTCAGAAATCACTGCTATACAGAATGATACGGACAAGGCACAAAATGCAATCTCAGGTCCAGAGTCCACCCAGAACAATACAGGAGACATTATCATGGA
>PVJA010023099.1:19752-33539 GCA_004027025.1 Myocastor coypus
ACAGAAAAAGAAAAAAAAAAAAAAAAAAAAAAAAAAAAAAAAAAAAAAAAAAAAAAAAAAAAAAAAAAAACAGCTGCAGAAAAGTATAGAAGGAATCAGGTCATAAATAACCTCTGAAATAAAAAAAAAAGACATCTCTAAATTAATAGCTTCTTAAGTAAAGGGACAACTGGAGAAAGGTAGAGAGGAAATGAGAGCAGAAATACTCTCTGAAGTAGAAAAAGAAAGGATAACTATAATGAAAGACTTAATAAATGCCTTTAGAGAAGACACTGGTAAAAAATTAGAGGAGAATAAAAAAGGGGTGGAATCCCTGAATGAGCAATATAGGAAAGAAATAGATTGCATGAAATAGTTTCAAAGAGATATACAAGAAAATAGTCTCAAACATAAGCTGGCAACACTGTATGAAGGAAAGTGAAAATGGAATTTCAGATCTCGAAGACACAGTCACATATGCACCTCACCTAGAGAAAAGGTAAGAAAGTATCTCTTAAAAACAACCAGGATGCAGGAAAAAAAATTCAACATCTACAAGATGAGGCAAAAATGAACAACATGAGATTAAGAGGAATCAATGAGAAAGGAGTCAATACAAAGGATATAAAAAGAAGGGCAGAAATAATAGCAGAAAACTTCCCAAATATAAGAAAACAATTGGACATTCAAGTAACTGAAACATACAAAACCCCAAATAACATCAACCTGACTAAAAACACACCCAGACATATAATAGTCAAGATCCCAGGAATCCAGGGGAAGAATAATATACTAAAAGCTGCTCGACAAAAGAAACAGATCACATTTAAAGGAAAACCCATCAGAACAATGGCAGATTTCTCTTCACAAACCATGAAGTTAAGAAGAGCATGGAGCAGAGTGCTTCAGGTCCTCCATGCAAAAAAAAAAAAAAAAAAAAAAAAATCCAGCCCAGACTGCTATACCCCGCAAAACTCTCTTTCAACTATGAGGGAGAAGTGAACTATTTCCACGAAAAGGAACAACTAAAGAATTTCATAATGTCAAAGCCAACTCTAAACAGACTGCTAAATAATATTTTAGAGACGAACCAAAATGACCTGACCTCTGCAAATGAGACCAGACAGAACCCACCAAATAGGGCAACCAATTAAGCAGGAGAAAAAGGATTAAACAGTAGTAAGTAAATGACATGTCAAACATAAGTCAATACATTTCAATTATAACCATCAATGTAAATGGACTCAATTCTCCAATTAAAAGAAATAGCCTGGCAGAGTGGATAAGGAAGCAAAATCCAACAATATGCTGTATATAAGAAACACACTTAACTCATAAAGAAACTCATAGGCTAAAAGTTAAAGGATGCAAAAGAATACCACATTCCCCAGCACCAAAAAAAAAAAAAAAAAAAAAAAAAAAAGGGTAGCAATCCTGTTTGCAGATAGTCTAACCTTCAAGCCAAGATTGATTAAATGAAATAATGAAGGCCACTACATACTAGTTAGGGGGAAAATTCAAGATGAAGAGGTAACACCCATAAATATGCATGCACCCAACATGGGAGTACCAAGTTATATAAGACAAATCTTAATGGGCATTAAAAATCTACTATCCAATACCACAATTTTAACAGGAGACCTTAACAACCCTTTAACCAACAAAGATAGGTTAAGGAGACAAAAACTTCGTAAAGAAGTAGCAGAACTGAACGAAATCTTGGAACAACTGGACTTAGTGGGCATACACGGAATGTTCCACCCAACCACTTCTGAATACACATTTTTTTTTCAACTGCAAACAGGACATTTTCCAAAATAGACCACATACTAGTGCATAGGTCATGATTAAGTATATGCAAGAAAACATAAATTATTCCATGCATATTATCTGACTGCAGTGCAATGAAACTGGAAATAAATGACAACAGAAATCACAAGAAACCCAGAAATACATGGAAATTAAACAGCACACTTCTCAGCAACCAGTGGGTTATAGATGAAATTAAACAAGAAATTAAACAATATTTACAGTTTAATGAAAATTCAAGCATAACCTACTGAAATTTAAGGGATGCAATAAAAGCAGTTCTTGAGGAAAAATTATGGCTCTGAACTCACACATTAAGAAAACACAGTGGGAACAAAAAAATACTCTTACACAGTACTTAAACCTACTAAGAAAGGAAGAGCAAATGAAATCCAAAGCCCGAAGATGGGAAGAAATTATAAAAATTAGAGCAGTATTTAATTCAATTGAGACAAAGAAAACAATACAAAGAATTAATGAATCAAAAAGCTGGTTCTTTGAAATATTAAATAAAATTGATAACCCCTAGCTAACCTCATCAAAAAGAGGAAAGAAAGGACTCAAATTCAACCAATAAGGAATGAAAAGGGTGAAATTACTACAGACCCAGCAGAGATTCAGAAGATCATTAATAGTTACTTTGAGAATCTTTACACCCTCAGAATTGGAGACACAGACGAAATAGACAGACACCTAGAAAGGTATAAACTACCAAACCAAATCAAGAAAATATAAGAACTCTCAATAGCCCAATAGCAGCCAATAAAATACAAAATGTAAAAAAAAGTCTACTGCCAAAAAACAAGTCCAGGTCCTGATGGATTCAACACTGAATTCTACAAGAAATTTACAGAAGACTCTCAATACTCCTGAAACTCTTCAGTGAAATTGAAAAGGAAACAATCCTCCCAAAATCATTCCTAGAGGCAAGTATTACACTGATACCAAAACCAAAAGAGATGCAACTAAAAAGAACTACAGGCCAATTTCTCTCATGAACACAGATGCAAAAATTCTCAGTAAAATCCTCGCTAATAAAATACAGCAAATCATCAACAAGATTATACACCATGACCAGGTAGGATTCATCCCAGGGATGCAAGGATGGTTTAATATATGCAAAGCTATAAATGTAATACTCTAGTCAATAGAGCCAAAGTCAAAACTCACATGATCAACTCAATTGATACAGAAAAGGCTTTTGAAAAGGCCCAACATTCATGTACAAAGTCCTACAGAAAATTAGAACAGAGGGTCTCCACCTCAATCTGATAAAAACCATCTATGACATTCCAATGGCTAACATAATTCTAAATTGGGAAGAGATCAAGTCTTTTACTCTGAGATCTAGAATGAGACAAGGATGTCCTCTATCACCACTCCTATTCAATATGTTTCTGGAATCATTAGCTACAGCCATTAGACAAGAGAGAGAAATAAAAGGAATAAGAATAGGTAAAGAAGATGTTATACTATCTTTATTTGCAGACTACATAATAATCTACTCGGAAGACCCAGAAAATTTCACCAAGAAGCTATTTGAATTAATACACAAATTCAATATCATAGCAGGATACAAAATCAGCACACAAAAGTCAATAGCATTCCTTTACACAGATAACAAACACACTGAGAAAGAAATTAGAGAAACAATACGTTTTACAATAGCACTGAAGAAAATGAAATACTTAGGAATTAACCTAACTAGAGAAATAAAAGTTCTATTCAATGAAAACTACAGTACTCTGAAAAAAGAGATCCTAGATGATTTTACAAAATGGTGAGATATTCCTTGCTCTGGGATAGGTAGAACCAACATTGTGAATATCAACATAATCCTTAAATTCTTATACAGATGTAATGCAATCCCTATCAAAATACCATCAGCATACCTCACAGACCTGGAGAAATCATTCCTAAAATTTATTTGGAACCATTAAAGGCCTAGAATTGCAAAGACAGTTCTGGGCAACAAAGATAAGGCAGGAGGCATTACAATTCCTGACCTAAAGGTATACTACAGAGCTACCATGATAAAATCAACATGATATTGACAAAACAATAGACCTGAAGATGAAAGGAATAGATTAGAAGATATAGGATCAAAAATAATCACAGTCAGCCACCTTATTTTCAACAAAGGGACCAACCATGTTTACTGGGCTTAAAATAGGCTGTTTAACAAATGGTGCTGGAAAAACTGGATTTCTACATGCCTAAAACTAAAATTTGACCCAGGTCTATCACCATGCACTATATGAAAGTAAAAATTGATTAAAGATCTAAATATTAAAAGAGAAACACTAAATCTCCTGGAAGAGAAAGTGGGAGGAAATTTTGAAGACATGGGGATAGGCAAAAAATTCATGGACAAAAATCAAAACGCACATGTAACACTTGAAAGAATCAACAACCTGGACCTGCTCTGGCTGAGAAGTTTTTCCACATCAAAATAAGCTACCAACAGAGTGAAAAGACAATCTACTAATTTTGAAAAAAATTGTAACTAATAATTATTCAGACAGAGGTCTTCTATCTAGAACTTATAAAGAACTAAAAAACATTAGGGTCCCAAAATTCAAAGACCCAATCCAGAAATGGACATCTGAGATGAAGACACACTTCTCAGGGAAAGGAATTCATCAAGCCTATAAATACATGAAGAAATGCTCCACATCACTAGCCATTTGTGAAATGCAAATTAAAATAACACTTAGATACCATCTCATCCCCGAAAGAATGGCTACTATAAAGAAATCAACCAACAACAAATGTTGGAGAGGCTGTGGGGAAAAAGGAACGCTTCTCCACTGCTGGTAGTGACCACAGAGGAAATGGATTGACGATGTATAGTGTGCCTAAGGAGAGTCACCTAGAGAGAAAACATTCTCTCAGGGTTTTACAGAGAGCAAACTGCTCAAGCAGTGGCCATGACTCATTCAGATGGCTGACACTGACAACAGTTCTACAAAGCAGTGTACATGGTTTCAAAGTAAATCCTGAGGGGATTTGACTGACCTTGTGAGACACAAAAATTACATGTTTTGTTGTATAGGTCTTGTTTTAATTTGCCCTTAACCACCCAGCAGAAAAGTTTAACCAAGTGGCATTAACCAGAAAGCTAGATTGTTATGCTGAGCTGTAAAAGCTCAAATCAATAGCTTCTGACATTGCCATTTCTGCCAATAACCCACTGCGCTTATGGAATATTTGACTATGTATGCAACTACTTTCACTGAGTTAAATGAGAAGAAATTTTTGTACCAACAATGATTAGAAAAATTATCATGTCTACACCCTGTGCTCTGTATAACTACTATGAGGACAACAATATGCATTATAACAATTATTGGGAATGTACTACCAACATGTTTTTCCAAGTGTGACATTGTTATTTCTTATTAAAAGAAAACAAAAACAAATGTAAGGTGAGTACAGAGTAGCAATAGGGGAGAATTTGGAAAAGAGGGTTGAGGGGAAGGCCAGATAATATTTGGTAGTATTTGTTGTTCTTGCTTATTTGTTTTTCAATAAGGTTAATCCACAGTGGCCCTTTTGTTTTTACAGCAAATAATAAAACAATGTCCAAATCTCATATTCCTCACTTGTTATGCAATATTCATGCAAAGGATTTTGGAATCCTCCAAGAGAATTTATTTATAGCAACTTTTTGGTGTATTTCCATGTTTCTTTCAGTCTTTGAAAATTGCTAATTCACACAGCGCCTGTGAGACTTTCTAGTAGCCATCTAGCAGAACAACCTCTTGCTCTCTCCTGATGCATCACAGAGTTTACTGTAAGTGGCTTTTCACCCTCATGATGGAACTTCCCCTGTTCTTTCCCTTTTCCTATAAAGCCCACATCTGCTGACCTCCAGGCTTTGATAAAAGGTCTCTCTGATGAGCTCGAGCTCTGTCTGAGCAGGATTCCAGGAAGGATGGCTATGAACTGAGTAACAGTCTGTCTCTCCAAATAGCACAGGCTTAGAGTCCTTAAAGATGTGCTGCATTTTGGCAGCTGGTCCTAGTACATATACCTAGAGCTATTATAAAGCCAAATAATCAAAATTCAGGCCATTATGACATGAGTTCAAGGACCTGGCCTCCTGGAAAAAAAGAACGCAGCTGATATTAACCTGTACCCACAGTCCATTTTAGTATAGCTGTATCATGGTGTAGGTCACAAACCAACAAGGCCATCGAAGGAGTCGGATTTCAAAAATTTCAGAGCCAGGAGATATTGCACAGTAGTTATTTGTTTCTATTGTCACCTGTTTTACAAACAAGGAACTAAAAGTCAGAAGAGGTTACAGCTTCACAGAGGTCTATTAAAGGCAGAGTTTGGACTTGAATGTAGGACTGTAATTCTTTTCCCAAGGGAAGGTAGCCGTGGCGCCAGGCCTATCTGTGGTAGTGTTTCCTCACTGGCTGGACATTGGCCCTCGGGGTGTTTAGAGACATCCATGCTTCTTACCCCCTTTTAAAACACGGTTTCATAAACACGGTACTACATGGGTGCTGAATGTTAACTTGGGCTTCCTGGCTCACTTTGCGGACGCCATGAGCTTGTTTGTGTGTGTTCAGGATTGCTGCACTGTGCAGCGTATGAGCTCAATGAGTCTTAGTTCCTTTTCTTTTTTTTTTTCCCAATACAAAATATATTTGATCAATTGCATTGTTGTGGTTGGGAGAGAACATGAATATTGATGGAGGGTTTTAAGTGCTCACATAACCCATCAATGTGAGTGAATCGGAGAAAATACAGAAACTACGAGGGCACGGGAGGGAATAAATGAATGGAAAGACAAAGGGCGACGAAAATGATCACACTGAAGGAAACTATCATACTTTAAGGCACAAAGCCAGTGTTTAAATGCAAACATTAGTCCAGAGCGTGGCACATGTGTTCGTTCTGCGCAAATGATTATGCAAATTAATTAAAAAGAGAGAAAGCAGGGGAACAGGGATCCAAATAGAAGTGTTCCCAAAGACTTCCCTCCTTTCCGGTCAGTGTTTGGAGAAAGATGTGGGTGCCCTTTGTACTGGAGCTGGGCGAGGAAAGGCAGCGGTGTTAGCCCAGGGTGGTGACCGTGAGGCAGACGGGGTTCGTCTCTGGCGCTGTGCCAGCGGGGTCCACTCCTGGGAGATTGGCCCAGCCAACATCCAGGGAACGTCGTTTGCCGCTGCTTTTTCATTTTTCCTGTGGAAACCCCTCCAAAGTACTCATCCTGCAGCCAACCCGGCCACAGCCTCAGGGCATCCCAGATGCCCCTCTGCCTCCCCCAGGCCTGAGTGGTCTGACCAGAAGAAGCACAGGCAGCTGAGATGCTTCCCGTGCTCGGCTGGTTCTCTGGAGAGCGTGAGCGAGCAGGTAATCAGGTGATCTTGGCGACAAGCTGTGGAGCCTCTCAGGCTTTGTCCCCATTTCCCCAGCAAGCCCCATGGAACTTGGACAAGTTGGGGCTGGGGCTTAGACTCGGGGGTGCTGGGGAGCTGTACCCGTCAGAGTCCCTGGCGCAACGCCAGGCCAGAGCGGCCTGCTGCGTGCAGGAAATATTGAGCATTCTGAGTCTTAAAGAAAAAACTTGGAACGGTTCCAAGATTACACTTAATACATCTGCTGGGAGCTTCGAGAAGGGAGACCCGGGGGACTTGGCAAAAATAACCCTTGCATGGCCAGCAGAGCACACAGCAGCGGCAGGCCCAGGTCATGAGCAAAAAGGAGAAATCACCTCTTACCTCTGGCCATACATACTCTCTCCAAAGCTCGTTCATTACGTGGTACCTGTTATTCTTCTTTAGAATTCTGGGCAGTAGGTAGCGAAAGTTATTTAAGCTAAACTCCTGGTTTACGCGTCTCTATGTCCCCTTCAGCACTTAATCTAATTGGCTAGGCAATGAATGGCAGATAAATAAATGCGTCGACGAATGAACAAACTTGCATTGTATGAGGGGAGGAAACTAACTCAGAATAGATAAACGGAAAGTACATGTTATGGTTTGTGTCTAGCTGTTCTCCCAAAGACTCAGGCAGTCAGGGAGTGGCGACTTCTAGAGTTTTGATTAACTCATGATCCACCGGGATTAGCGATGAACCAAGTCTTAGTGGGATTATAAGTCTTAGTGCTGCTAGGATTGTGTGTGTGTGTGTGTGTGTGTGTACTTCCCCCAGCCTGGGACAGAGAGCCTGAATGCGATTTAAGAGAGACAGACTCTCTGTTGCCATTGCTGCTACTTCTCCATTTTGCTCTCTGATCTCCACCGCCGCCATGAACTGCTGCCCTCTGCCAAGTGCCAGTCTGCTTCAGAGCCAGCCGAGATGGACTGAACCTCCAGTGACTGAGCATTTTGGGTGCTGAGTATTTGTCCCAGCAACGAGAGAAGAGTAACTGAGATGGCACACCACACCTTTATTGGAGTACCTACAACACTAGTGACCTCGGCAGGCCTGGGGAAGTCATGTGCCCCCTCGAGGTCCTAGACACAAATAACAAGTGATTGTGCACTTTGCACTTACATGCTGTTTGTGGCCATTGCAGTGGCTGTGGAAGAGAGAAGAGAGCCTGACGCAAAACAAGAGGACACGAAAGGGCTTTCGCACTGCAGCAGGCAGTACTCAAACTGTAGGCATTCAACTTGCTTTGTTTTGCTTCTCCTCTGACCAAGAAAGCAAGCAAAGGCTCCTACTTTTCTTTTCCCTGTCTATATCCTGACTTGTTGCCAATTCACTCCCGAAGCTCTGTATCATCAGGACTGTATCTTTCCACTTGAGGTTAGTCTAAGCATTTAAAATACTTTATGGGGAGGATATTTAATTAAGGCAGGAACAGTTGGTAAACTTTCGTGGGGGTGAGGAAGGAGCAACAAGATGAAGAGCATGAAGTCTCTGATCTTAGAGCTGATGCTGTGAGGAATAAGGCGAGCAGGGAGACAGGAGATAGGAAGAAGTTGGACAGATGACTAGAAACCGTGAAAAAGAAGGATCACCTTTGCAGTTTGCTTTCTTAAGCATATGACTACATTAATATAAATAGCCCATGACGTATGCATGCATACACATGTGTATATGCACAGGTTTCAGGGCCAGCATGGCATGGAGTACTGGGGATCCAATCCAGGTCCTTGTGCTCGCCAGGCAGGTGCTTGCACTGCTGAGCTAGCTCTCCAGTCTGGGATGTAAGGCTTTTACCAGCGCTTTCTACACTCAACAGTTCTATAATGTTTCTTCCCTTATATTGGTGAGTGTGCAGTTTCAAATTTTATTAAAATTCTAACTTGTTCACAGTCTGATTTCTTTAAGACTTCATCTAATTGTCTTGGGCCCAGGGATCCCCTCTTGGGGTCGTATGCCAAGACAGAAATTTCACCAGGTAATTGAGAGATAGTAAAGAATGAATGAATGTTTAGTACATAACAACAGAGTTTGAGGCTCTGTACCCTTGTGGAAGGATAGTTTGCAGCAGTAATTATTCCATGAAATGCGATTGCACTATTTCCAAGGGGGCTACATGCAGCTCCACCTACGAAGGCTGCTGAGGGTTTGGATAGAGTCGAAGCGCACTCCTCACATGATCACGTGCTGGATGCTTGGTTCCTGAGGTGGCAGAATTAAGAGGTGTCGGAAACTTTAAGAGATGGGACACAGTGGGTGGTAATTAGGTCACTGGAAACATGGCTCTCAGTAAGATCTGCTAGTCCACAGATTAAGGTATGTTCGTAAGAAAACCAGTTGTTATAGAAAGAGTAAGACTTTCTGGCTTCTGGTCTTACCATGTGGTGTTTCCCTCTCACAGATACTTTTGCTAGTGTGACACCAGGCACCTGGAGGCTCCACTGGAGATACACAAAATCCAGTGTCATGCTCTTGAACTTCCAGAACTGTGGGTTGTAAAATGTTGGTTTTTTCTTTATACATTCTGCCCTCTGCCTTTTTATTACAGCAATAGAAAGCTGATCAATATAAATAAAATCTAGCAAATCCAGGCATTCCCAAACACATACTTGTGTGGTGACATGTTTGCCACACTGAGAGATATGATTTTTAACCCCTGAGCTCCAGGTGCCGACCACACAAGTGTGTGCGTGACAGTCATCTCTTCAGGGCAGTCTTCCATGGTTCTTCCTTCTGTTTTGCCAGCCCTGCCTTCTTTTCTTGAGAGTAAAGTAGAAGGGGATTTACCTGTCTCACCCTGCCTGCATGGAAGCACCTTAAGAGAAGTGACAAGGTATTATCTATTTTTTTACACTCATATTTTTCGTGAATGAATGGGTTAATGAATGACGTAGTCTCCTAAACCTGTGGACCAAGTGCAGTGTCTTGTACAAATAAACACTGCAACATTCTTGTGTGAGTAACAAGATTCAGGACAGCTTTGCGGCATGACATAGGTTTTCTGTTTCAATGTCCTAAAGGCTGTGACACCGTCCCCATTGTTACACTGCTTCTCCCATCCTGAGAGGAAAAACACATAAATGTGAAGACCCGGAGGCTCCAGCAGAGCCCACCTATCCCCATGTTCACTCGGGAAAGGAGGATGAGGCACAGAGCCCAAGGCTCGCAGGTCAGCCTCCATCTCCTCCTGTAAAAAGCACTCGCTCCTTCCTTTCTTTTCGCACTAGAGACTGCCTGAGATTTATATATTCCAGGGCCTC
Source organism: Myocastor coypus (assembly GCA_004027025.1). Taxonomy (NCBI): domain Eukaryota; kingdom Metazoa; phylum Chordata; class Mammalia; order Rodentia; family Myocastoridae; genus Myocastor; species Myocastor coypus. Next base: position 30,192 of record PVJA010023099.1, read on the forward strand.
TATGTAAATTGCGTTCCACAAATCCCTAAGCATTCCTTCTGGCTCATAGTAAGGGGCTAAACAAGTTACATGATTTTGTTTTTCATAGCTAGCAAATGGCTTTTAAAAATCCGTACTGCTTTCTCTAACAGCAGTTCTGTCTTCATGTGAACTTCAGAGCTTTGAGGCCACACCTATGCCCTGGTCTCGCTCTCCACAGCAAGGTCCAGAGAATTGGTTTCCTTTCTGCACCTCTGTCTTCCCATAGGTTTATCTGTTCAGAAATCACCGGTTTAGGGCCAGCCAAATCGCTCAGCGAGTTAAAGCACTTGCAAGCAGGCGCAGGGCCCAGGGGATCAATGCTGGGTCCTGGGGTCCCAGCTCCCCCCAGCCTGCTGAGACAGCAGTTGAGACAGGGCGTGGTGGCGTGCACTGTAATCCCAGCTCTTGGGAGGCTGTAAGCAGGTCAATCACTATGTATCTGAGTAGTGAGCCCCTGAACACCCTGCCGTTCTTTCCTAAAAAAAGCAACTGTTGGTTTTTCCTGAGTCTTGCCTCTCCTCCTGCAGCTAGCATTTTGTGGCGCTCATTGGCTCTGGCTGCTCTCCTCGCTGCAAGCTCCTTCCCCTCAGCTCAGCCCTCTTGACTCCCACCCTCACCTTCATGGTGCAGGCGCCTATTAAATGGGGTCCAGTCCAATTTCTGGCACCCAATAAATCTAAATTTTCAAGCTTGGGAAGCTGGGTTCACTCACTGGCACCCAGATAAATGAGTCCTCCGTGAAAAACTTACATTGGTCATTATTCAAGACTCTCCTGAAACCCAATACAGGGCTTCCTGCCTTTAGGAGGTCAAAATGTCCCTTTAGCTGCTCGCCCTCTGGGGATGAACAACTCCAGTGCGAACACCGCTCCTTCAGTCTTCCTGATCCGCGCACCTGTCCACGCAGGTGCTCGTAGGGCACTGGATGCCCTGGTCTAACGGCCCAGCAGGCCCTCCCGGATTTAATATCCCACACATGCGCAGCACTGCTCAGGGCCAGGACTTGCAAGCAGAACAGAACCAAGGGCCTGGCGTAGAGGCCTCCTTGTGCCCACCCGACCTTGCCAAAGGGGGCTTCTCACCCCAGCCAGCCAGCAGCATATCTCGAGCATTTGGTGGTTACCATTTCGACATTCTAAATCTAGCTCTCTGAGATGATTGACAACAGCCCTAAGATAATTGTGTGTGCGCGCGTGCGTGCATGTGTGTGTATGTGTGTGTCTGTGTGTGTGTGTGTTGGGGGATGTCCAAGAAAGGGAGAGAGTTTACAGAGGTTGGGGGCAGGTGTGAGGTGGGTAACTTCCTAGAAAAGGCTGGGAAGGAGCATTTGAGACCCAGGGCGCCCCCAGGCTGCAGGAGGTGGGGCCCAAGGTCTGTGTTTTACTTCCTGGGAAGACTGCAGAGGTCTCAGTTGCACTGGGGAAGCTAGGGACTGTTTGTATTTACTTGTTATTTTGACTTACAAAATTATCCCCTTCTACTTTGTCAGCCTTCTGCTTATGCACAATAAAAATTAATTATTGTGAACCTTTATAAGCCACCCTAAATATATTACAACCCAGCAACAGCTTTATGGCCACTAGCTGACCCAGAACTTAATATCTGATCAGGAAATGCCAATTGCAGAAGACAAATGTCTCTACAATCAATGCGCCTGGCTTGGGCTTCTGTGGAGTAAATGAGAAACCAACAGGATGCTGTTCTGGGCAAGAGCACCAGGTATATAATCAGGCATGAACCTAGGTGTTGCTCTTATGGTGTTTTGTATATGTGATTAGCAGCTCTGTCTGTTTATTTTAAGTAGAAGGGTCTTAGTAATGAGAGCAGGCCTTATCCGGTGAGTTCTGAGTCCAAGAATGAAAACTGAGGTTTCTGTGACAAAAACTTGGGCCACGAGATCGCAGAGCCCCCGCTGATCTATATTTTCAGGCTGCTGTCTGTCCCTACAAAGTGTGCACTTGTCAGCAGCCCCTATGTTATGGGACAATTTCATCTCTTTATATCAGAATAAACAAATTGCTGTCACCTCTAAACTGCTGTATGTAGGGTTTTTTTTTTTTTTTTTTTTTTTTTTTTTTTTTTTTTTTTTTTTTTTTTTTTTTTTTTTTTTGCCAGCTCAGCCTACCCTGAGGGCCGAGCTGGTGCAGCATGTGGTGCCGGGATCGAACTGCAGTCCCCTGTGTCTGCCTCGGCTTGTCTAAGCAGTATGTATTATTGATTCTGTTTTCCTGGAGAGTACTGAATAATACAGGCATTCAGGAATTTTGTGGAGAATTCAAATTGCTTCTTATGGCGGTGCCTTTGGGGCAGGATGATGGCACAAGTTCATTTTCTAAGTAGGAGGCTGTGCTGTGCATGGTGCAGGAGAGGATTTTAGCGTTCCTTGAAGTGACTGGAAAGTCACAGAAGCCTTGCAATGCTTTTGCCAACTTTCACCACTGAAATTTTAGGCGAAGGGGCCATATTTGCTCCCCGTTTGGGCAGACAGGACTAATCAGCTCGGGAGCCTGGCTCTTTCAGGGACCTCCTCTGACGTTATTGAGTACTGAGGCCTTTGTCACTTGGTCTTTAAGTCATTATATGAACCTCATCCTCTCCAAAGGGCTCACTGCAGAGGGCCAAGCACATGTAACTTATATTTACCTCCTTTATGTTTACTGTGGGATGCCTTAGGTCTATGCTAGCTGTGTTTGCAGTCTGTTTTTTTTTGTTTGTTTGTTAGTTTGCTTTGTATTGGGTGCTGGGTTTGAATACAGGGCCTTTCATATTTGGCTTGACATCTTAGGATGGTGCTCTCCCTTTCTCGCTAGCCGATAGCCCCTCTGGAGGAACCCTAAACTCTAATGTAGCAGTGTGTGGTTTTGAAGTCAGACTGTTTTCACACAGGCTTTGAAAGTAATGATGGAATCATATAAATGTGCTGAGCCTTGGTTTCCTCAACTGCAAAATGAAGATATGATGTCTTATAGAAATGCCAGGAACAAAAGAGATAGTTATCAATTTTATTGTCATTTTTAAATTCATCAAAAAAAAAAAAAAAAAAACCCAAGAGCACTTATATTTCCCCAGTGAACTGATGTGTGGAACAGGTCTTATTCTGAGGAGATAACTGGTCTTACTCTGCTCAGCTCTGAGGAAACCTTCTTTCTTGGATACCAGAACTGTTGTTACTCTCTACCCTGTTCATGGCCATGCGTTAAGCAGTCTATACTCTTTCTCCCTTACCAGTATTTATCACTGTTGAATCTGGCTGTCAGCCTGAAAATATGATGGAATACCCCATCTTTCAACCAATCAACCAACCAACCTACCTACCTACCTACCTAC
>PVJA010023100.1:0-33452 GCA_004027025.1 Myocastor coypus
CCCTCCTCACGGAGTCTGCCTAAGCAGGCCCCTTAGTCTGCTGAGCTATCTGGCTTGCCCAATACCACAAATTGTATACTATCAGTATTTCATGTGGCATATTTATACTAAAAATGTAAAAATTGCTTAAAATTCAAATCTAGCTGAGCCACAGTCCAATATTATTATTATTATTATTATTATTATTATTATTATTATTTTCTTTGTCTTTTTTGAGACAAGGTCTCGCTATGCAGTTCAGGCTGGCCTTCAGCTCACTTTGGTAGCCCAGGCTGGTCTTGAACTCACACCGATCCTCCTGCCTCAGCCTCCTGAGTGCTGGGATTACAGGCGTGCGCCACCACGCCCAGCTGCAGGCCAATATTTTACCTGGAAATAGAATAATGAGAGGTCCTAACATTTCGGTTATCAGCGATGCAGTCACTGTCAAACAACAAAGTCAGCAGCGCACAGCGGACACGTTCTGATGGATGTGTTTCACTGAACAGTAATAAGGTCAAAGATATCATGGTTTATAAGGAAAAATAATTGTGCTTTCAGCTGCACCCCTCCCTCCCCTTTTTTTTTCTTCTTCCCTGGCTCATTCATGTTTTTTCTCTCTCAAAAAGTGATGTGCTTGGTTACTCTGATCCACGACGGAGTGACTGAGTCTTGGAATGGTCTTGCAGCTAAACAGGAACCCAAACTACCCTGAACATAGAATGAGCTTGCAGGTTCACTTTGAAAAAAAAAAAAAAAAAAGCATGCGTTAGTCTTTATTCCAGGGCTACCTAGGCCCAGCCCTGCTTAACTTTCACTTTCTCTTTCTCTTCCTTTCTTTCTTTCTTTCTTTCTTTCTTCCTTTCTTTCTGTCTCTCTCTCTGTCTCTCTCTGTCTCTGTCTCTCTCTCTCTCTCTCTCTATGTTTCTTTCTAACTTTCCAGGTCAGACAAGATAGGGCATGTTCAGGGTGCTGAGGCTGTAGACTTAGGACACCTCAGTAAGGGGCTTGGGAGAGGATACCTCAGTAAGGGGCTTGGGAGAGGATACCTCAGTAAGGGGCTTGGGAGAGGATACCTCAGTCAGGGGCTTGGGAGAGGATACCTCAGTAAGGGGCTTGCTGGGTGGAAACTTTCATACAAAGTGTGTATGAGAATGCAAATTTATTCCTGGAACAAAGAATGTGCATGGTTCTCTGAAAGGGGTGGAAAGTCTGTTACTAGGCTGTGGATTCTCTAAGAAGGTTGCTACTTCCTCTGACAGGCCTGAGCCCTTTTTGGAACATATAATGAAAACATTCTTAGAATTTTCTCAACCTATTCCTTTATCTTAGTGTCACTCGGTACTAAGCACGTGGTTTCAAAATATAGCGGGATGGAGTTGCGAACCAAAGGAAGAGGCTCAAAGGAACATTCAAACTCAGAGTTTTATTGGAAATAATGAAAACAAGAATAGCTTCTGGATTTCCAGGAGGGCCTTCTGTGGCTGGACACTGAGGCTATTGGTCAAGGACGTTTTGTGCAGCCTTATCACAGCTTGGGTGCAAGGTGACCCGGACTAGAAGCAGCCCATAGGCTCACAAGTATCGTCGCTTGGCTCATGCTGGTCCTCAGGAGCGAGGCAAGCATCAAGGGTATATGGTGGGCATCTGTAACTCTAGCTCATCTACAACTTCTAAGTGTAGCAAGAGCAAAAGCTTTTCTGGGGAGTGCAGGTAACACACCTGTGTCTGAGGCCTATCTGGGCACCCAGGACCAGGCCATGCTTGTTACACTGTAATCCCAAGCTGGTGCTTCTGCCCAGGCAGGCCTGCAGGCCAGGCTGTCACACCCTACTCTGAGTCTTGGCCCAGTTCAGATCTCCCTCCAGCTGCAGGTCTGCTGTGTCCATCTACCACACGGACTCCCTGAAGATTGCATCCCTCCCTGACTCCTAATTTCTAGCTGACATAGTCATACGTAATATTAGGATAATGTTCTGGCTCCGAATGTTCTCAATAAAGCCAATTTATGGGCTTTAAATGACTTTTTTTTTTTTTTTTTTTGCAGAACTGGGAATTGAACTCAGACCCTTGCACTTGCCAGGCAAGTGCTTATTCTACTGAGCTATCTTCCCAGCCCTGTGGGCTTTAAATATTACTAAACAGCTTTGGGTACGATGCATATGGAAGGATAGGAGCTTCAGTTGAGCTCTTAGGGGTCACCTTGGGGATATAGGGCCAGGTCCTAGAAGTTACAGTCTTCTACAAGTTCAAGTTTTTGCTCTTGACTCTTTTTCATTTATTTATTTATTTTTTTCCAGTCCTGCTTCATTCCTCACATTCACATATTTCTTAATTGTACCACTGCCTGTCCGGTACAAGCTGCTCTCAACTGTATCTTTCAGATTATTTAATCTCAATTACCGTTTAAGAGTGAGGTCCTCTGTAGCACTTCCTGATTATACAGACTCTACTGACAATGCTGAAACACTGGGGAGCACTCAGACCCACTTTTGTCACTAAAATTTCAGTGTAATTCTTTATTATTCATCTTTCTCTACGTGTTTGCCTCTGTCTTTGTTTACCTTACACAGACACACACACACACAGTCCTCCTTGACTCTTTGATTAACAGGTAACTTACCTAAAAAGTCACAGATGTTTATCCAGTTATATTTCTTTTGCAGCGTTAATACATTTGTCTGGTTTATGTCTTATCTGGGTTAATGCTTTCAATACTCAGGCATTTTTCTAATTTGTAGCCATTCTCTCTGTCTTTGAACTAACTCAAGCCATCTGTCCATTTCTTCTGCAATATTTACCAACCATCTATCATGTGCTAAATGATTTTTCAGTTTTTCAAATTAAGTTGCAAGCTGAAAAGGAGCAGGGCTGTTTTATTTACTATGTCTGGATGTTAGAAAATGCATTGGAGGTAGGACTAAGTACACTGAAAACAGTGGACTTTCAACAATCCTTTATGGCTTTTTAAATAAGTATTTTATTTTAACTGAATATATGTGAGTTTTCCCACTACTTGGTTGTATTGAAGCATAGCTGTAAGAGGGCCAGGGAGATAGATCAGTGGAATAGATGCTTGCCTGGCAAGCGCAAGGTCCTGAGTTCAATCTCTGGTGCTACAAAAAAAAAAAAAGTACCGCTAAGCGTAGTTGTTGGAAGAAAACAGTGATGAGAAGTCAGGTGAAAATCCCCCAAAACCTTTAAAAAAAAAATAGGAGAACTTCAATGAATATAGGTTAATAAACAGAATAGAACTATAATCTTTTCTACCAGTGTAAATCCAGATTTTGTTTCCCATTTCCTTTCCTCATTGCTTTAAAAGAGAGCTCTTTTCACTCTTAAACTGATCACTTCTGACTTGACAGTGGCTACCCTCCTTTTCGTCTTTCCCTTACCATCTACTACTCGAGCTGCTAAGGCCATTACAGTGGCTTCTAATAGTTTCTCATTTTTTTTCCTTTGTACAATAGCTTAGTAAATAAGAGGGAAGGGCCACGCTTATGAAATCATATTCATAATCTTGATTTCACTTAAGTGTTCAAGTTTCCAGACTCAGCTATTTATTCTCTACCTCACATTCTACATTTCAGCCAACTTCACCCAGCCCTCCTTTGAGGCTGCTGTAACTGTCTAGAATTGTGCAGGATGAAATGGTCCGTAAAAGCGGGGGTGTGGTTTACTGAAATTCTCATTTTAAACTCGCAGCCATTTCGTATATAATGCCTTTCATGTGTTGTTACTGTCAGAAAGGTCCTTGCTTATCTTTCGTGAAGATCCGCAGTCTTCATCCCAGTTTTATTCATAACTTTCTGTGTTACGTCCATTTGCCTTCCCTACTTAAAAATCAAATTTCCTTCTGTGTGCCTTTATAATACTTTGCATCCCTTTATCTGCCAGCGCGAACTTAAGTCGTAACTCATCCATTCTCTGTGCCCTGGCTTCCCGGCTGTCTGAACTCCCTGACAGCAGAAGTCTTGGCTGCTTCGTATCTGCGAGCACGAGTTTCCCTAGTGTGTTGCATGAAATGTATTTTCACAAAGCTTTTGGGGCGGGTCTTTCTCTTCTCTTCGTTGTCCCTTTTTGAGCCTCTCCCATAACAGCCTCTGGTTTGCCTTTTGCCATCTGTCTTTCGTAGCTTCCTAAGCTCCAGTGTGTGGGCAGGTAGTTCCCTCCAAATCATTAAAAAAAAAAGTTAAGAGAAATGACCAGCATCCTTAGGCAGAGTTACGAAGGTAGGAAAGTGCCTCAGTGTCCCTGGATCTGCCAGAGTGGTAGCTGTGGGTTACGAATAGCAGCCCAGTAATTCCTCAAAATTCTAGGTTCATTATAGAGATCCAGTCTTGAATGTAAATTTCATGAAGAGAGGGACTTTTATCTTCTTGGGCCATCTCTCTCCCAGCACCTGTTGCTATATTGGGAATATAATAACCAGCAAGTTAATGCAGAGACTTCCTGCTGCTCAGGCAAACCTGTGGTTTTAGAGTTACTCTTCTGAGGCTAAGTGCCTCAGCATTCTTATATGAATTGATATTTTAATTTAGCATTACTTCCAGGCATTCTTCTAGGCATTCTATGTTTCTACATATAATTATCCATCACACAACAGTTATTAGCACCATTTTGAAATGGAAAAACCGAGAGTAAAAAGGTACTCAACAGCACATTACTAGTAATAAGGAAGCTGGTCGGGCTGACTGCACGTGCCTAGACATTCACCTCGGCGCTTCAAGGGTCAAACTGATTGGAATGTCATTACGGGGGATCCAGCAAGAGAAGAACTATTAGCCTCCAGCCTAGCAGCTTCTGGAAATGTACCTGCCATGTGGCTACCGTTAATGACGCCAAGTCGTGTTTTCCACGGACTCCTTTTGCTAATTATGAAAGTAGCTCACGGGTCTCTACTGGATCATAAATAGGTATTACATCTTTTAAAGCAAGCAAGAAAATAACAAACACAGGAACTGAAATCACTTAATGTCCCGTGAAACATCTGCTCTATTACTAGAAATATGAAAATGTATGTTTAGGTATAGTAGTTAACATATCCAAAACATATGCCATTCAAAACTCTTTTGCTGCCTTTAAAACAAGAAACATTTTCTTTTCAATTGTATTTGTGTAGAGTTTTTAACTATTTAGTTGTATTAGGTATTGAAATATACTCGCTTTTAGGTGAAATACATAACAGAAGCATTTAATTGTGATACTTAACAGTTTTTTTTAACTTTATTTATTTATGTTATAGCTGGCTCAGCCTGCCTTGCGGCTGGGGCAGATATAACGTGTGGTGCATGGATCGAATTGCGGTCCCTGTGGTTGTCTAAACTTGCCTAAGCAGTCGCTTTAGATGCTGAGCTATCTCGCCAGCCCCCGATGATTGACAGGTTTTTATGCTGTGCTTTGGGGAGAAATGAAGCTTATGGAGAATATGAAATATTCTCGGGTATATAAAGAAAAGTAATACACGTACAGAAAATAGAATATGCATGTATGTGTTCTGGCTTATAAGGAATGAAATCATACAAATCAAATATTGCTTAAACTGAAACATTCCCAGCCATTCCTGCTCCCAAGAAGCTTTTTAAGGAAGCAATGTCTGTGCAAGTCGAGTCTTTCTACATTTCCTAGCGGACGAGGTAGGATCGGAGCTCACGCTGTGGAAAGGATAAGCCTGCTCATGGGGAGCATGGGGCGGGGGGGGGGGCTTCCTGCCCGAGCTCTGCTTGGGCTCCTCCTGCATCCGGGATTCTCTGCCTTCCGGCCAACCTCCCGACGTCTTCGGGGTGTTCTCCTTTTATGTAATCCGCACGTGCTTGTGCTTGCTTTTTTGTCTGTGGTGATTTATTGTGTCCTTGTGTTGAAGGACCCTGTGCATTCAATTTGTGCTCCTTTGTATGAAGCCTGAATGTGTATATGAGGAAATGCGCAAAGCAAGAGTGTAATTGTAGATAGGTTAGCAGTATTTCACCACGTGTTGTAACTCCCGCTGATGGTTAATAGTTTTCATTCAGAATATATTTGAAATTTGTATAACTTTTATCAACCTTTTATCTGATGTGTTCCATTTAGAAATATCATTTTAACTTTTCTGTAGCTTTTGCGAAACTGTGTCATATTGGGACAGGCAAGATAGCTTGGTGGTCTAAAGGGCCTGCTTAGGCAAGCTTAGGCAAAGCGCAGAGAGCGTGGTTCCATCCCTGGCACCACGTGCTGCACCAGCCCCGCCCCCAGGGCTGGCCGAGCCCGCCACAAAAAAAAGAGAGAAAATGTGTTGTACTTTGTTATCTTGTACCTTTATGTATCTTCTTTCTTGCATTTGAGGTGTTAGAATCCAACTTAAATGTATATTGTGGACAGTATGAAGAAACTTAGCATTCTTATGTTCTTATAGATGAGCACTGAATTGTTTGAATGCACTCATTAGTATGATTTCTTTCTCCATTGATTTGAAACAATCTTCTTATAAACAAATGTATAATCTGGATTTACTTTTTACTTCTGTTTATCAGTTGATCTTTTTTTTTTTTTTTTTTGGTAATTTTTTTTTTTTTTTTTTTTTTTTTTTTTTTTTTTTTTTTTTTTTTTTTTGTGGGACTAGGTTCAAACTCACACCCTTGCACTTGCCAGGCAGACACTTGTGCCTCGGAGCTATCTCTCCAGCCTCCCGTTTATCAGTTGAAAAGCCAATGCCAAACTCTTTTGCTATTTATAATTTAAAAAAACCTAAATACATATAAAAAATAATTCTCTATGAGTTCCTTGCTGCCCTGTATATTTTTGATTAATTATCTTCATGAACTTGGAAGCCAGGCCACTTAAGGAAGAGTAAAAATCTACTCATATTATTGTCCTACAGATTTCAAAATAAGCACATGCGTCAAAGCAACAGTACATTATTTATCTCCCCCAATTTTTTTTTTTTTTAGTTTATATCCTGAAATATGTTTAAGTTGGTTTTCAAGCACCAAAAACTACTGGTTTATTTCCGTCTTCTCTTTGAGGTATTTTGACTCATGATAAAAGAACTGGCTGTTTTCCTTCATTTTAAATCATTCATGTTTTAACAGGGCATTGTTGTGTACATCTGTAATCCCAGCATTTGAGAGGCTGAGACAGGAGAATTGCTGTGAATTCAAGGCCAGCCTGGACTACATAGTGATATCCTGTCTCACAAAATCCAAAATAAAGGCCAGCAAGATAGCTCCACAGACTAAACACATCCTTAGGCAAGGGCAGGGGCCAGGTTCAATCCCTGGCACCACATGCTGCTCTGGCCCTGCCCCTGGGCACGCTGCACAGGCAACTGAGTCTGGGCATGGTGGTGTGCACCTGTAATCCCAATGCTGGGGAGGCTGAACACAGGAGGATTACTACAAGTTCAAGCTGTGTCATGAGACGCTACACACATACACACACACACACACACACACACACAAACTAAAAAAATCAAAACTAAATAACATGCCTTACAGCAGTTTTTCAAGATACAATTCTCATACCCCTCAAATTTTCCATTTTAAGCATGAGTCAACAGTTGTCACAGGGGCTGGGAAGATAGCTCCGAGGCACAAGTGCCTGCTGGGCAAGTGCAAGGTCGTAAGTTTGAATCCTGGTCCCACAAAAAAAAAAAAAAAAAAAAAAAAATAGTTGTCACAGATTCATGCAAACCACTACCACTCTCCTTTTTAGAATATTTCATTACCTTGAAAAGGAGCTCTATGAACTTCAGGTATCATCTCAACCATTTCCTCACCACTGAATCACTAAGCAGCTATTCATCTAGTCTCTGACTTATAGATTTGACTGCTCTACATATGTCATACAAACTCAGATAATTCATAGACTTTTGCCGGGCGTGGTGGTGCACGCCTGTAATCCCAGCACTTGCGAGGCTGAGGCAGGAGGATTGGTGCGAGTTCAAGACCATCCTGGGCTACCAAAGAGAGCTCAAGGCCAGCCTGAATTGCATAGCGAGACCCTGTCTCAAAAAAAAAGAAATTTATAGACTTTTGTGGCTGGCTTCTTTTTAGTCAGCATACTGTCTTCACAGTTCATCTATTATGTTGCTTATATAGGCTTTTCATTTCTTTTAAAGACCTAAACATATTAAATAACATCATTATTCCATAATTTATTCCTCTTCCAGTTGATGAGTAGTACTGCTCTTTTTATTCTTTGTCTATTATGAATGACACTGATCATTACTGTACAACTTTTTGTCTAGATACACGATCTTATTTTTCTTGAGTGGATACTTACAAGTAGACTTTGTAGCCACAGAGAGCTCCTTTTAACAATCTCAGTAATTCCTAGAATGTTTTCCAAAGTGGCTTTGTTGCTTACAGTTCTTGCAGAAGTTTACAACGAGGCTGTTTCTCCATGTGCTTTTTGATATTACAGATTCCTCTCCATTTATAATGTGCTTATTTTTTGACAAGCCACTGTGAGTTGAAACTATCACAAGTTGAAAATGCATTGGCTCCACCTGATTTCCAGCATTGTGTAGATCAGCCGCACAAGGCTCTCTGCAGTGTTCTTGTTGCCCTCTGAAACTGCATGAATGACTGCGATCGGTAGGTGGCTGCTGTTCCCATGATGGTCAGAGAGAACCATAGGACATGTTGCTGATGTAGGAAGAAGCAGTGTTCAAAATTCCAAGTAGAGTTTATGTTAAGCTTTATGGCTTTTGCAGAGAAAAGAATTGTTAAATTCTTAACTTGAATCATCATAAATTGGGGACCAACAACATACGCAATGTCTTTGAGATGTTCTAGGCAGAACTTCTGCCCCCTAAGTAGTGCCGGTCCAGAAGAGAGAAACCCTTGCCTTGCATCTGCCTTTGCTCAAAATAGAGTATCAGTGCTAACTCTCTGGAAGCAGGATAAGAAATTCTGTAGCTCCTTCCTTTGAGTGGAAGCTGTCACGGAGCCAGCCTCGTGCTGCTGGCAGCACGGTCCGGGGACAGTCTGTGAGTCTCCGAGTCGAGAGGGGGTTCTTGGTTGAAACGCCACAAACTCTAGGCTTGCTAACATATCTTAGTCTAATTAGGGAATGAATATTCCTTCATTTGCTGTACCTTTTAGAAATATTTCCAGGCACCTTAAATAGTATGTACTTTTGAAAATCAATAAATGCTTTACTTTTTACCTGTTTGAGTTAACAGAGAATGGCTGGGCCCTCCAGGGAATTGGTACAAAGATGAAGACCCACTACTATTGTGGCGGGAGGAGAAACAGAAGAGGGCCAAGTCTCAAGGTGGAGATAATCGGGAGCCTCCATGGGGAAAAGCAGCCACTGGACCTTGTACCATACTTAGCATCGCCAGCGACAATGAGTGCAGAAGGGCATCGTTCACATAGCTGGATGGCTAGAGCCTCTGCGCCGTGCTCCCAGGCCTCTACTCTTTCTGTCAGCCCTGCTGTCAGATTCACTTCCCTGCTGGATGAATGTTACCTAAGCAGCGATACGTGATCACGCAGGTTGGTTGTGGCTTCGCGCACATTGTGACTTTGCTATATAAAATACTTTTAACAAAGAGCCTCGATGGCCACCTAGCTTTTGTAGGGCCTCTCCTGGAAATCTATCATTTCCTCAGCTTGTATAAAAATCTCTTATCTACCTCCCTTTGTGACTGTAACATTTGATAATGAGAGGCTATGAACTTGATCTGACATAGAATAGGTGGGAAGTTATTTTCCTCATAACAATGTAAGTACCTTCCAAGTCTAGTTGGGATTGTTTCTTATTTTATTTATTTATTTATTTATTTATTTATTTATTTATTTATTTACTGTCTTTTTGAGACAGGGTCTCGCTATGCAGTTCAGGCTGGCCTTGAGTTCACTTTTGCAGCCCAGGCTGGTCTCGAACTCGCACTGCTCCTCCTGCCTCAGCCTCCCGAGTGCTGGAATTACAGGCGTGCGCCATCACACTTGGCTCAGGAGTTTTTCTTCTCCCACTGCAACTCTCTGAGCGTAGTTATGTGTTAGGTTTCACTTCCTCTTGCACTAGTCTGCTATACCATTTATCTCAAGTTCAGAACATACGGAGAAGCATGTTTGTTGATGGCCATTATCCTACTTATTTTCTCTTACGAATTTACTACTTTAAAAAGTAGATTTATAAACTTAGCTACAAAAAAGAAAACTGGGTAATCTTGTATGTTCATCTTGAATTATATCACCCAAATCCCAGGGTTATTAAATACTAAGATTTTACCTAGTAAATTACTTGAACTATTTTATATTTATAGCTTCTTGTTTCTTTATTTCCCCAAAGTAATATTTCACAGTAAGCTTCACCAACAATTTAGCTGTGATCTACAAATGATTTGTATATTTATTTGATTAGCTATCGGTTTATAGTTGTCCCCACTTGCATGCTTAGTGAGTTCTGGCAAGAAGGGTGCTCTGTGGCTTATTTGAAATGCTTATATTTTCTGAGAATTTCATCAAAAGACTATTAAAGTATTTCTTTCCCTGAGCAATGGGAAATAATGGAAAACACATTCTTTTTTTTTTTTTTTTTTAGAAGGAAATATGTATGGTCTCCTACTTTCATATTTTCCTGTATACAATTTAAAATATTAATCCCGATATGACCTTCTTCTTTCCAAATGTCGCCTCAAGGTTAAATAATGCCAAATCAACATCATCTCTGATTTCTGATCAGCTTTGAGTAGGCATCATCTAATTTAGAATTTAACAACTATTATATGCTTTAACATGCAGCTATCTTTTTCTAAATTCAAATATCTTTATTGCCATTGTACAACTCAATGTTAATTTAACACAGCTCATAAAAACTCAATAGAAGCGATAAGAATAGACATTTAACCACTGACCTTCACCGACTGAATCAATCTGAGTAGTTCTTATTTTCTGGCTTCCCTCCCTTTCTGGCAGCCCTGGTGCTATCTCGAAGCTGTACACTTTTAAACAGCTTACCTCCTATCTCAGGTATGATTTCTCACCGCAAAGATGCACAATAGAGAAATTATATAAGACTAACGGATTCCAGTGAATTTATTGAGTGTCCTAGGTACTGTTCTGGTGGCTGGAAATATATTGTACTACAAGCAGTCTTTTCTCCTGGGACCTTAATTCTTCAGATGTGAGTGGCCCATAAGTCAAAGCCAGGAAAATATATCATCAGGTAGTACAAAATGCTAGGAGATAAATAAGATTGTAAAATAAAAATAAGGGCACTTGGGGAGCTCAGGTTAGCCATTTCAGCAGAGTAGTTAGGAAAAGCTTTTAGATCAGACTGGCATTTAAAGATTGCACCAAGGTAAGGAACTCCATCTTCAGTATATCCAAAGTACAGATAACCCCAGCAAAATGAACTTCGAGTTTAAGTGATGTGAAACAGGGATGTGTTTGGTGTGTGTTAGAAAGAGAACAAAATGAAGTAGAATAAAAGTTGCAAGGAATACAGAGTGACTGTGACCAGACAGACTATGTGGAATTTATCCGCCATTCTGTACACATAACTTTTTTTATATATGAAGTGAAAGGCCAGTATAAAGGTGACATTATAATTACCAATATTTTGGTATAAGGACATTTGGCATTTGAATTGTAAATGTACTAATGGTGGGACAAAGGCAGAAATAGAAAAATTTTAGATTGTTGCAACAGTTAAGGTGCGAATTGATGGTAACTTGCAGCTGAGAAGCACTGTGTTATGGTTTATGTCTAGCTGTCCCCACAAAGCATCATTCAGTCATGAGGCAGGGACTTCTCCAGTTTGGGACTAATTCATGATCCACTGGGATTATGGGTTTTAGTAATGCTGGGATTATGGGTTTTAGTACTGCTGGAGGCTATGTGTGTGGCCTGAGGTGGATAGCCTGAGGCAGAGAGCTTGACTGTAATATAAGAGAGACAGAGACACAGACTTGCTCTGTTGCTCTCTGTTACCCTGGTTGGTTGGTTGCCTCTGTTGCTATTCGTGTTCCACTCAGCCTTGGAGCCAGCTGAATATGGACTGAAACCTCCACTAACTGTGAGCCGAATAAACCTTTCTTTCCTTCATTTTGGGTGTCGGGTATTTGTCTCAGCAATGAGCAAAGAGTAAGATACGCTGGTATCATTGATTCTATTCCTGATTCCCCAAGGATAGGCCATGAGGCAACGATGAGGTATGGAAATGAAATCAAGAATGGCTCTAAGACTTTTATGAGATTAAGTAGAAATATGGAACTAATGTGTACAAGTCTGAGATGTAGCTAACAGGGGCAGCGAATGGGCATTTTTAGAGATAAATGTATTTCAAAAACTTTTCATAAAATGTGTTAGCTAAGGGACACGATTTAAATGCAGAGAGATGTCATGTGAGTCCTTGGCACATAACTCAGGTTATTGGGTGTTGAAGTTAAATGTGTAATTTATCCATATTCTGTACAAATACTAAAGGACATGCAGACACTGATTATTCAAAATTCATCTTGTTGCTCTGCTCACCATGAAATCTCTTTTGTTCTAGTGTTTCCTAGTATAAGTTAAAAAACAAAGCACAACAGGAAGCAAAATAAACTATACTATGCATAGAAATAGGGATTGGATTTTGCTTGCCCCAGCCAATTTCATGGCAACATGTCTTTACCTAAAGATTTGAGGACTACAGATACCAATCGAACTGTACCTTCTTTTTTTAAAAAAAATAATTTTAATGAGAAAAAATATAAGAAGATGAAGCAGTTTCCAAACAGGTTGGTAGGATAGTTACAATAATTAATACATTGCATAGTCTTCATAGTAGTTATTCAGAGGACAAGATGCAAACATGACATCTTGTGTAAACAATAGTAGTACAAACCTTTCTTCTCAATGAGCTAAAAGAAAGTACATACCTATCCTAACTATTTTGTATATACATATATGTATATTTTTTTTCACCACAAACAATCCTTTATTTATATCCCCTTTTTATTTTGTTTTGTTTTGTGAGAGATAGAGATTGCATTACAGTTAGAGAAACTGTATTTGGAGAAGTCTTTAAAGGGCCTTTTCATATGTGGTGCTAGTCCAAAGATTGTAAGTACTTGAATTCAGAAAAATAACCCAATATAGTTCAATAGTCCATAATAGTAGTGAGTTAGCACAACTGGCAGTTGTTCAGAATTGCTGACTTGAGCCTTTATAGCTCAGCATATTAATATGGCTTTGCATTTTATACCTTGTGGTTACTCTTTTCTGCTGGATGGTTAAGATCAAGTTAAAGCAAAACCTATATAACTAAAAATGTAACTTTTGCTATCTGATAAAGTCAGTCAAATGCCCTAAAGATTTATCCTGGAACCATATACAGTACCTTGTGGATCTTTTGTTAGTGTTAGCCATCTGGATGAGTCATGGACATTGTGTGATGAATTTGCTCTCTGTGAAAGCCTGAGAGGATTTTTCTCTCTAGGCAACTCTCCTTAGGAACACTATACATTGTCAGTCGCTTTCCTCTCTAGCCCCATAATCTCCTTGATCAGAAAGTTTGGAGCACTCCTTAGTTACAGGGATGTCACAGCAGAGATTCTCTTATATCCTGAGTTCTCACTGAACTTGATGGGCTAGTGCCAAACTATTGGCTATCTTTGTAGCCCCTCTATCTCTCTAATCTTTGGTCTGTAGACTTTAGCTGTTAAACATCCAGAAGAGAAGCTCAATAATATTATTGTCCTGTAACAGTGACAATTGAGCTTAACATCACAATCTACCTGAATATCACATACCTTAGACATAAAATGGAACTGCTGTTTTCCAACAACCATAGATATTCTAAAATTTAAATCCCTAAAGAATGTTAAAAAATAAGCACATGTTTTTTTATGCAGAAATTTAGAAATCAAAGTATATGCAACATTATAGCAGGACAATCCTATGATATTTTGTTTTTCTTGTCTCTCATTTACTTTTATTGCTTCCTAGTGTCTTATCATTCATGGCTTTTTAAAAATTGCTAGGGCTGCCGGGCGTGGTGGCGCATGCCTGTAATCCCAGCACTCGGGAGGCTGAGGCAGGAGGATCGCTGTGAGTTCGAGACCAGCCTGGGCTACAAAAGTTAGCTCAAGGCCAGCCTGAACTGCACAGTGAGACCCTGTCTCAAAAAGACAAAAAAAAAAAATTGCTAGGGCTAAAACTGACTTTTCCTCAAGAACACCAGGTTTTTATCCCTTTGCTTGTCTACTGCTGATCAGGTACCTATGAAAAATTCTCTTATTTCTTCCACACTAATTTTGCTGAGCAATAACACTGCAGAATGTTCCAAGCTGTTTCTAATTTTTCCAACCTGATAAGATTATCTCTCTTTTTAACTCAGTGACTTATTGTTTTGGACACGTGCTAAGCCTCTGCCACATGTATCCTTTCAAACATGCTCATTGTGTTAATTTCCTAATCCTGAACTGTAACACAATAAAAACCAACAAAACACCACCTGATTATATTCAACAATGTTAGCTTTCAGTTTCTTAAGGCCCATTTGCTTCTTAGCAGAATTTCCAGATTTTATTCATTTTAAGATTAGCCAGGAAATTTTTTATCAGATAAAGACCCTAGAATTCAAAGAACACTTTCAAATGAAGTAATGCTATGAAAAAGCAGTCCACAACATTCAGAAGTGAATCCTGTGTTGGAAAAATTTTGAATAAATGAACTATTTAATTGGATTTTTTAAAAAATTAAATTAGTTTTAAGGCTAACAAAGATTGGAAATTTGTAAGTTGTACATTACAATTCTGGAAACCCTTAGTAAGAGATTGTTTTAAATTATAAGTACTTTTTTTTTTTTTTTTTTTTTTGCAAGGGTGTATTAGTTACTTTTTGCTTGTTGCTGGGACAAATACCCAACACTCAAAATGAAGGAAGGAAATGTTTATTTAGCTCACAGTTCGCGGAGGTTTCAGTCCATATTTGGCTGGCCCAAGGCTGAGTGGAACAGAGCAGAGAGCATCCAGTTCATGGTGGCGGAACAGCAACAAACTGGCGGCAGAGGTAGCCAACCAACACGGCAGCAGAGCAGCAGCAACAGCTCAAGTCTGTCTCTCTGTCTCTTTATATTACATTCAGGCTCTCCGCCTTAGCTCCCGCCCTAGGCTACACCCATAATCCCAGAAGTACTTCCACCCATAATCCCATCAGCACTAAAACCTATCATCCCAGGGATCATGGATCAAGTCTCAAACTCTAGAAGTCCCCGCCCAGTGACTCCATGAGGCTTTGGGGGGACAACTAGACATAAACCATAACAAAGGGTAACAGTAAAATTGTGCTTGTATCAAACTTCCAAGAATTTTATTTTTATTATTTGTTTATTTATTTTTGAAGGAAGGAAAGGTTTATTTAGCTCACAGTTACTAGAGGTTTCAGTCCATATTCAGCTGGCCCAAGGCTGAGTGGAACAAGGCAGAGCACATTTGGTTCATGGCGGCAGAAACAGCAACAATTGCAACAGAGGCAGCTGATCAATCAGGGCAGCAGTGCAACAGTATGAGTTTGTCTCTTTGTCTTTCTTTAAATTACATCAGGCTCTCTGCCTTACCTTCTCTGCCTGAGGCCACACCTATAATTCCAGCAGTACTCAGACTATAACCTCATCAGTACTAAATTATGTAATCCCAGTGGATCATGGTTCAAGTCTCATACTCTAGAAGTCACCACCCCATGAGTGCATGAGGCTTTGGGGGGACAACTAGACATAAACCATAACATTCCACCTCTGGGCCCCCAAAGTCTCATTACATATCCCTTTGTACAAAAGACATTTTAGTCCATCTGGAAGAGTTGCCACAGTTTCAGCATTGCTGAAAAGTCTAAATCCTAAGTCTTCTCCAAGATCCAAGGCAAACTCTCAATGGTGAGTCCCTGTACAATAGAAAAGTTAAACATATCCAACATTCAAAGGCATAAGACAAACATGATTCCAAAAGTTGCAAACAACAGGGTAATACAAAACACTGGGAGCAACACATGTCCAAAACACAGCAGGGTAAACATCAAATCCCATACTTCCAACTGGATCATCCAAAACAGTCTTCACTCAGTTGTGAGTTCCAAAGGCCTTATATGACTCAGCTCTTACAGCACTCTTGGTGGTAGTTTCTATGACTTCTCTCTTAGGCCAGCTTTGTTCCCTCTTTGCATGATCCACATTCCTGGCTTTCCCAAACTTCTGGGGTTTGCACTGAACAGGCCTCTCACACACAACTTTACACACTGCCCTCTCAGGGGCACACTGTCTGACCTCCTAGGCCTTCTTTTGAAATAGAAGTGGAAACCTTCTTAACAACTCTTGCATTCTGAATGTGACTAACACCAGTGTCATATGGATGATGCCAAGGTCTGCTGCCAACTCGAGCAGTGGCCAGGCTTCCTTCTCTCTTGGCTGTAGGGGTTGAGGATCTAGATTGCTGAACACTCTGACCCTGATTCCAAAAAACAAATTCTCCATGCTGGCGCCATTTTGGAACCTGGTTTGGCCGCTACCACTGCCACTGCCGCCATTCTGGTACTTGGGGCTCTGAGGCTTTCTTCTCAAGGCAAAACTTTTCTCCTTTGTGATTCTGAGGCTGCAGAGGGTGGGGAGCTGCCGCCTCTTGTGATGCCCTCAGGCTATCCTTTTGATGCTCTGGTTCCTTCCCAGCAATGGAGATCCTTTTAGCTCCATCTTTGCAGTCCACAGCTCTCCTGGTGCTTCCTTCCTGGCCAAACTCACATTTTAAACCATCTTTCTTGGCTCTTTGCTCTTGATTTTCAACATAAATCTGGCTAAAAGCCACCAATAACAACCATGCCACCGCCCCAATAGTTTGCCGTTTTGAAATAACTCTTGAGAGATTAATCAGTCCACCATGCTTAATCTCAGTCTTAGGCAAAGTCTCTGGGCACGAGCAAAATTCCGACAAACTTTCAGCCAATCCATAGCACAAATCATCTGGAGTCCACTGATCAATGCTGTCCTTTTTCCCAGCAGAAATCTCCTCAGCCTGGTCTTTCCATGCAGGCCTTCTGTTAGTCCTCTGGTCTGAGTTCTGACCAGAATCTCCTATACGGAACAGCCCAAGCTTTTCCAGCTCTTCACAAGTAAAGGACCTCTCCAAACATTTCCAATGCTTGCTCATAAGCCATTCTTTATACCCAGGCTTCAAGACAGGCTTCTGGTCTGAGTTCTGACCAGAATCTCCCAAACAGAATAGCTGAGGCTTTTCCAGTGCTTCGCTTGTGGACAACATCTCTGAATCTTTCCTATCTCTTCCCATAAGCCATTCCCAAAAGCTTGTAATCCACATTGTCAGGTATAGCCACAGCAATGACCCCACTTCTCTGATACCAAGTTCTGTCTCAGTTACTTTTCCCTTGTTGCTGGGACAAATACCTGACACCCAAAATGAAGGAAGCTCACAGTTACTGGAGGTTTCAGTCCATATTCCACTGGCCCAAGGCTGAGTGGAACAGGGCAGAGAGCATCCAGTTCAACAAGCTACCCTGGGGCTGGGGGAGTAGAACTCACACAAGGTCCATACCCTCCTCTTGCACAGGATGAGGATGTTTACAAACTAAGCATCCTGGCTCCCTGCTGAGTTACTTGACTAGACTTCTAAACTCCTCAAGTTGACACAATGTGTCAGCCAGTACAACAACATATATTTACTCTCCCAGGCTAGAAATCTGAACTGTAGAAAATCAAAGAGTCCAAAATCCGGATGTTGCCAGCATTATGTTCCTTCTGGAGACTTCGGAGGAAACTCAGTTTTTTTGCCTTTTTCAACATCTGCAGACTACTTTATGTCTTTATTAAAACTTCCCTTTGTCTTCTTTCTCACATCATTTGAGCTTCTTGCTTCCATCTTCAGATTTCCTCTGTTGTTTCTGAATTTTTCTTCTAGAAGAGTCCTTGTGCTTACATTTAAGCTGTACTTAAGTCTCCCAAAATAATCTTCCCAGCCGGGTGTGGTGGCGCATGCCTGTAATCCTAGCACCTGGGAGGCTGAAGCAGAAGGATCAGTGTGAGTTCAAGACTAGCCTGGGGTCCATCCAATGATTTCGGTGGGAAACTCCAAACGATGCAGGAAGAAAAAAACTGATCTGGGGTGGATGACCTCCAATAGGGAACCTCCAAATGATATAGGGAAAACCATCCCCAATCTGAGAAGTACCTGGGATGTGTTCCTGTTCTCTAAAACCGAAGAATGAATTTTAGGAACACATGGAGGTAATGAGCAGAAGGTATTTATTGAGAGAAAGAAAGCTCCTGTCTGAGAGAGAGATAGGAGGGGCACCCTGAGTGGGTGTCCCCCAAGGTTTTTATTATGTTTTGGAAAAAACATCATTAATAGAAATGTTTATCATGATGTTGTGATTTTTTTTTCTTTTTTGGTATGAGGAATCAAACCCAGGACCTTGTGCTTGCCAGGCAGGTGCTGTGCTGTTGATCTGTTTCCCTTGCCACCTTATCATGATGTATGTAATTAAATTTAGGACACCTTGGAAAAATATGTCAAATTTAAGAATAGATTTAAGATCAAGGTGACAGACTTTTTAAAAACTCTGATTAAGTTTTATACTATACTTTCTAGAAATACACAATATTAAATTGTTAGTAATCAGACCACTCAGCGTGGTAAATGCTAGACTCCATAGGCACAGTATTCGGGAATAAAACATTTGAAAGAGTTGCAATTGCAGACCAACAAATGCAGAGACAGTAGTTAGAGACTGGACATGGGGACTCGTAGTGGAACTGCACCTGTCAGGTGGTCCGGGTCTAAAATGCGCGCTGTGAATTGTAACAGGCTCTCTGAGTAACAGTATCTGCCCTGGCTGTCGGTCCGACTGGGCTCTTCCTGCCTTTCCCGCCCCTCGGTCTTGGTAGTGAGAGAGAGTGAGAAAAGAGAGATTTGGGTAGTTCTTCTCTTTGAAGGAGAAAGGATAACAGCTTCTCCAGCAGTGCAATTTGCATGCCTATAATATCACAGGAAAACGATTCTCCCAAAAGCAAATACAATGCTATTAAGAAGGGCAGACCTCCTAGGGAAAAAGAGTGAGGGAAGAGACTTCAATAAGGCCAGAAAAGACTGCTGCAATTTGGAGAGCAGGAACAAGATAGGACTGAGTTTACGTCAGCCTACAGGTCGAAATAATGAAGGGGCTCCACTTTCATCACACTTTTACAACTATCATAATGAAAAGTTACGCTCCAATATTTCTAGATGTAGAGATGTTATGCATACAAAGACGAAATATGGAATTCTAAAGACATATAGTGAAATGTATATCTGAAGACAAAAATGAAACTATTTGAAATAGAATGATGCTGAAGAGGAGACAATGAGAGCTTTCAAGCTAAAAAATGACCAATTCAGTAGGAAAACTTAAGTTTGAGGCAATTTGGAGAATGATAAGGTTACTGAAAGGAAATGGGGTTGGATTTCCATTCAGACGTTCCTGGTATAATTCTCAAGGTACTGAATAACTTTAACAATAACAAGTGAGGGGCCAGCGAGATGCTTCAGCAGTCTAAAGGGCTTGCTTAGGAAGCCTTAGGAAGTCGCAGGGACCCCGCAGTCCCTGGCACCACATGCTGCGCCAGCCCCACCCACAGGGCAGGCTGAGCCGTCCGTGACAGTAAAATAAATAAATAAATAAAAATAACAGTAACAAGGGCCTGGGGAGATAGCTCCATGGCACACAAGTGCAAGGTCGTGAATGTGAACCTGGTCCCGCAAAAAAACAAATAAACAAACAAACAAACAAACAAAAAACAAATGATAAGATGCTGGAGAGATAGCTCAGTAGAATAAGCATTTGCCTGGCAAGCACAAGGCCCTGAGTTCTGTCCCTAGTTCTGAAAAAAAAAAAACCTACCATAACAAAAAACCCCAAATGATAGATTAAACATTATTATGATCTGTTCATATTTCCAAGCACTTATCAATATTTTTAGTAAGCGCTACTAAAACTATAGGTACAAAACCACAAAGAAGATTTTTAGGCATTTGTAATTTATATGAAAAACAGGCATGCAAATTATTCCCATACTGTTAGAGAATTTCTGTATAATTTAATTTATTCATTCCACAGCTTTCTGGAAAATGTTCATTTAGGACAATGTGAGTTTTATATACTTAGAGCATTTGAAGGAAGAAAAGAAAGTTGCTTTCTAATCAACACAACAGACTGTAAAGCACAAACTCAGAAAGAGAGGCATTTATACAGATTATTATGGACTATGGTACAAATTTTTATTCCATACCAAGAATTTAAGGAAAGTCCTTTGACAGTTTTGAAGCAGGGGAGCAGCACAATCTCTGGATGGCTTAGAAACTGTACTGTAGGAATAGTAAGATCATCTTTGGGCTGATTAGTTTAGAGGTTATTACATATTCCAGTTGGATACATAGAGTTACAAAATGTGAAAGAATTTAAAATTACCTTGGAAATTTAGGAAAAAATTCTAACGGTGTCAAAGGATTGTGCTACGTCAGCTTCTTCCCTCGATGTGAAAAAGAGAAGCAGGCGAAAGCAAAGAAAGCCTTCATTTCTGGGCCTCGAGGGTGGCCGAAAGAGAAGCTGGAGACCCTGGCAGTGGAGACAGACGTTGGAGCTTTTACCAGCTTGAACAAGGGCCGGAGCTTGCAGGGGCAGCACTGTGATGCAACGTGTTCATTGGGGGAGGGTTGGCGTGTGTGGAAAGGAAGTTCCTTGTTAACCTGGGGAGAGGGAAAAGAGGGAAAAGAGGGAGAGTGGCTCTCCCTCATCGTCTGTGTACAAGCAAAGAGGTCCTGACAATTAGAGTGTAGGAGAGTAGTGAGGAGAAAGCATCCTTGAGATCCGGAGCCATAAAACGGGTAGGGAGCGGGGATATAGGTGAGCATGGGGTAGGAGTTTGGCACCACTGGGCGGATTGGTGTAAGGGCATTGTTGATAACCTTGAGATTTTGGGCTAAATGTTAGGACTCATTAGGTTTGAGTAGCAGAAGAATAGGGATATTGCAAGGCACATGGGCAGTTTTAAGAAAACCATTTAGCTAGGAGGCGCTGGAATATAGGTTCAAGTCCTCATTAGTGCTTAGGGGCTATCAGATATTGAGAAACACAGGGAAAGGCTGAGGGCTTCCCCAGACAAACTAGTACAGGGGTAACATGGGTGGCATGTGAAGGACTAGGAGTGTCCCAGACTATGGGATTGACTTAGGGAGGAAGAAGTAGAAGAGATGAAGAGGCGGTACACAGAGTTTGAGGGATTTTCATATGTATTTGGTACAGGGTCTCACTACACAGCTCAGACTCATAGTGCTCCTCCTATTTTCAGCCTCCCCAGCCCTGGGGTCACAGGTGCGTACCATCAAGCCCAAACTCAGTAGCTGGCTCAGTGCACCTGGAGGTAGGGCCTGAACAGCAAGCATGTGTTGCTGGGGATCAAACCCCAGTCTCTGAGCTTGCCTAAGCGGATATTTAGTCCACTGAGCAATCTTGCCAGTCCAGGAGGTTGAATTTGAAGAATGAATATCATGGGAAGAGAGAAGATGAAAGAGAAGTGGAGTTCTGGGAGGAGATCCTTGCCAAAAAGGAGCCTGGAGCAAGCTGAGATGACAAAACTATGAAGAGATCGGTAGAGGAGGGTTCTGTCTGCTGATATATCCAGCAACACTTGGGACTCTGACAATGATAGCTCAATGGGGGCCACGGACCCCAAGCCCCATCAATCCTCTTCAGCATCAAGACCAAGCAGGTCAGTTATTGATGAGTCAGTCCATCAGCTGTAGCGAGATATCCTGAGAGGGCAGGGTGCCGGACGACTGACCTACTCTCTGGAGGACAGAGAGGGCAGGGTGTCGGACGACTGACCTACTCTCTGGAGGACAGAGCGGTTGCACTTCCAGTGACTCTCAAGCTTGCAGATGGGAGAAGCTCCCAGTGGTGGCGCAGGTTGAGGCAGGCTCCTGCTCAGTGTCCTTTGCTACAGCTAAGACATGCTCCAGGAGGGACTTGCATGGCACGATGTTGTCTAGGTTTGCCTCTGATAGGGGTCCCAAAAGCTGATTCAAGAACTGGCATTTAAGTATAGAATGCAGATTCTTGTTTTAATTGTTCCTCCCTATTATTAAAGATACAGAAATCCAGGTTAAGTAGGTTTCCCTGTGGGGTCTTGAGGGCCAAGATCATTTTAGTTTGGCACGGATGTCAGGAGCAGACTTGGAAATGAAGTGGGAGCTAATAAGCGTTACTCCCTCAGGGGACTGAAAGCCAACACTGGCATACTTGGTTAAGTCATCAGTGAGGCAAGAAAGACGTTTGGCAGGTTTTTCATCAGGTTGCTGAGTTAGTTCACAGAGTTTCTGGTAATTGGTGGCCTTGAATAAAATTGTCCTAAGTTCTGCAATCAGGCAGACACCTAGTGACTGTGCAGGCTGGCCAGTGGTTTGCTGAGGGTCCCAGTGGAGTCAGTGCCTGGAACTGCAGCTGTGCCTGAAGGTAGTGAGGGTCAGTGTGGTGTCCCTGGTCTCCTTCTGCCTGGGAGGCCTTGCCAGAGCTAACCCTTTTACTGGGAGGGCAAGGTTGAGGCGAGGATAACATAAGGGTCCTTAAAGAGGAGATTATAGGACTCCGTGATGAGGTGGAGCTCCTTGGTACAGTCAGGAGGATCAGCAGAGAAGGAGCCTTAGCTATGAGAAATCTTGAATAGATCAGAGAGGGTAAGAGAGACGTAAACATAGGCCAGCCCTTGGGACCAGCCTGTTCCCAGAGGGAGGAAGAAGGAGGGGCTCAGAAAGCAGCAGCTGAGTACAAGAGCATAGGGGAAAACTGGCTGCAAGGTGGAGAGTGGATGGGAGACCGAGTACTGCGTGCAGGAGGAAGACTGGCAGCGGACAAGCAGACGAGGCAGAGGCAGCGCAGGTGAGCCGTGAGACGGGGATGACACAGGAGAGTCTGAGGAGACCAAGGAGCCTGGGCTTCAGCGTATGCAGGAGGAGTGAAAGCAGGAGGAACAAGGTCAAGAGGGTGGGGAGGGGCTTGGGCTAGGGGATCAGGCAAGGGCGCCTCTGATGGTGTGGAGCAAGCGGCTTGCAGGTTAGCTCAGTGGTTTAAGTGCCTGCGTGGGGAATCCCAGTCAGGCACAGGCAACGGCGGTTCAATCCCCAGATCCACCCTTTAAGGCAGACTGAGGCAGCCGTCCCCTCCTACCCCCAGTCCTTCTCCGATGGTGTGGACCAAGCCAAAACGAAAGCATAGGGGTTTCCCACATGCCTGAAGGAGGGCAGGGTGCACTCTGAGAGCAACAAAGGCATGTGCCTGCGGGATCTCTGCCCAGTTGCCAGGGTGGTGGCAGAAGGTGCTGGGGTCCTGGAGAGTGTTGATATTGGAAGTACGCCCTCAGGCCAGCGGCCATCATTATCAAGTTAATTCCGAGCCAAAAAACCATCTGATAGAGAAAGATCAGTCGTTTAAGCTTTAGGATCTCCTGGAGATGCTGGAAGAGGCACCCAGGCGATGCGTGTTGGGGTTAGGCCAGATTGAAAATGAGCCAGAACTCCGGAGCTGGAGCATGGCCCCGAAGAGAGCCATCGCTCCTTTGGGGTGTGCCATTCCAAGGCACTGTTGCTATTTGGAACAGGGGATGCCTGCTGTGGGCATGAGAAACTGCCCTGGGATGAAGGGGAGGCCTGACACAGGCCATGGCTTACCGGAGAGAGCAAGAAAAATGAGGCAGGAACTCCGGAAATGCGAAGCAGCTCGCCTGTGAGGACTGGGGCGGACCGGTCAGGTGCAGGACAGCAATGGCAGAGTCAGAGACGAGAGCGTGGAAGGAGGGGGCGATTTGTTGCTGGGGGAAGCCCAAACTGGGAGGGGCCTTGGGGAACTAAAGCTCCAGTGGTAAGAGTCACGGCACCAAAACTGTAAGGTTCCTTCCTCCACGTGACAGAGAAGCCAGTGAAAACAACGAAATTCTTTACTGCTGGGCGTGGGAGTATGGCCCAAAGGGAAGCTGGAGACCCTGGAGGCCATGATTGGAGCTTATACCTGATTGGCCTAGGAGTGGAGTTTGCATGGGTGGTACTGTGATGCAACAGACACTGATTGGGGGAGGATTGGTGAGTGAAAATCCAAAAAGAAAGATCTGGATTGGTGGCTCACGTCTGTAATCCCAGCACTTGGGAGGCTGAGGCAGGAGGATCGCTGCGAGTTCGAGACCAGCCTGGGCTACAAAAGTGAGCTCAAAGCCAGCCTGAACTGCATAGTGAGACCCTGTCTCAAAAAGCCAAAAAAAAAAAGAAAGATCCATATTAACCGGCAGAGAAAGAACTGGAAATAGTGCAGGGGCGGCTCCTTGTTGGTTCTGTGACCCCCGTGCTGGGGTGAATCACTGCCACGAGGACTGTGTAGACCCCGCAGTGACGCAGACCACAGGAATCGGAGTGTTTCAGGAAATAAGAAGTTAGCTGGTTTTAATTTTTTTTTTTTTTTTTTTCAGGACCAGGTTTCGAACTTATGACCTTGCACTTGCCAGGCAGGCCCTTGTGTCTCGGAGCTATCTCCCCTGCCCCTAGTTTTAATGAGATATGATTGGCAAATATTAAGGTACACACATAGGTAGATTAACTTTCCTTTTTAATTCTAGTAGCTCTTTTGATAGATTCTACTGGATTTTATATATGGAAGAACATGTCACATGGCAAAGACAATTTTCTTTCCATTTGGCTATCGTTTTACTTCTTTTCTTGTCTGCTTACACTGGATAGAAACTCTTACCCACACACAGTGCAACTGAAGGGAGCAGACTTCCTGTCTTGATTCCAAGCTTAGAATTCAAATCTGTCACATTAAACCTGATGTTGGATGGAATTCCTTTTTATAGATGCCCTAGATTATGGTCAGTAAGTTTCCACCATTTTAGTTCCTTGAGGGGAGACATCTAGACACATATCATAACACCTATTATCTTTTATTTTGCTTCTTATTTATATTTTGGATTTTTACTATCGAAACTTTACAATATTTAAGTGTATCTGATTTATTTAACATATTCTTGAGGTATATCCTTGTCATATAAATAGCTCATATTTATCCTTCATCATGACAGAGTAGTATACTACTGTGCATAAATGCCAGATGTTATTTATCCATTCATCTATCACTGTACATATTGGTTGCTTCTTAGATCTAGCTATTATGCATTGTGCTGCTATACTCATGCATATGCATGTAATACTGTAAGATGATGGCTTTAGTTCCTTCAGGGAGATGCTTAACAGGGGAATAACTGGGTCAAACAGAATTTCTGCTTTTAGTTTTGTTGAGGAATCTCCATACTGATTTCCATAATGGTTCTACTAGTTTATATTCCCACCAACATTGTAGAATGACTCTTTGCCCCCCTGTAGTCTCATTGGCTTTTGTTACTATCTGATTTCTTGATGATTGATGTTCTTTCTGGAGTAAAGTTGAATCTCAAAATTGTTTCAAAATGCATTTCTCTAGTGGTTAGAGACATGGCTCATTTTTGTCATGTTTTTATTGACCATTTGTAAGCCTGAGACATGTAGATTCGTTTCAGTTGTTCCATTTATTTGTGGAAGGATAATTTGTTTTACTCCTTATATATACTGCTCTAGCTAGTACTTTTTTCTTTCTACTACTCTATATAGTAGCCTTCTGTCTGTGGAATAGCTGGACATAATTTTAACCATTCTACAGATTGTCTCTTCACTCTTGGTTGTCTCCTTGTGTGGAAACGTTTTCACATGATATGATGACATTTGTTTCCTCCTAATTTAGTGTTAGTCCTTCACTAATTGGAGTTTTGTTCAGAAAGTCCTATGTAGTGAAGAGTTTTACCTATTTTGGCTTGCAGCTAATTATGTTTCTGTTTTAAAATTTAGATCTTTGAATATATTTTTAAAATTTATATATTTGGTACAGGGTCTCAGTAAGCAGCTTAGACCCTCAGTGATCCTTCTGTTTTTAGCGTCCCCAGCACTGGGTGCGCACCACGCCAGGGGTGGGACCAGTGTGGCACAAAGACCAGGGATGAAGCCCTGGTCCCTGCGCTTGCCGAAGCTTGCATTTAGTCTGTTGAGCTATCTCACCAGCCAAACAGCTTCAGTCATTTTGATTTTAGTTTAGTACACGATGAGAGATTGAGAGATTTGGGTCTAGATTCAATCTTCCGGTCCCATTTATTTAAGACTTTTTTTCACATCAAATGTGTTCTTGGCCTCTTTGTCAAAGAGCACAGGGCAGAAATTTCCCAGCATTGTTTCTGCATATGTTCCACGTCTTGTTGGTTTCTTTGTATTTTCAAAATCATGCTGTTTTTATCATTGTGACTTTGGAGTATAACTTGATGCCCGGGACTGTGATGATTTCTGGATTGCTCTTTTTGCCTAGAACTCTTTTTGCTATTCTCAGTGTCCTCTTGTGCAATGAGAATTTTAGTGTCGTTTGCTCCAGTTATGTGGAGAATGCTACTGGTATTTTTGACTATGCTTGCACTAAGTCTGTGTCACAGTCTTGGAAGCATGAGCATGATGATCACGTTCATTCTGGCCACCCAAGAACAGTGCACTTTCCGTTTTCCACCTTTCTGTTGTTTCTTCCTGGAGCCAGTCCTGGGTGTTTACCATATGTCTGCAGAGACAGATTCCCCTCCTAGGAGCTGGCACAAACTGCCAGAATTGTTCACTTTTTATCCTCTACATCTTAGTCTACTTCTCCAACTTTCCTACAGCTTCTCATTTTTGTGTCAATGTCCTCTGCAATGTCGCATACCTACTTTTTTTTTTTTTTTTTTTCCCTTTTTGCAATGTTGTCATTTTTAAATGTTTTCTAAATTCTGGGTCCCAGAGAAGTTACACTTGACTGCTACCACTGCTGTGCCATTTTGCTGTCTAGTTTTTCCTGGACGATAGGATCTTGCCAAATCACAAGATTGTAAAGGCTGGAATACTTGTGCCCGAGTTTCTCCATGTTCTGGAATTGCAAGTGTGTGACATCACATCCGACCATAAATCTGTCTTTTGTGCTTATGATGAGTGTTATTCTGGTTTGCTTCGATTTGATAATACGGCGATTGCATTCTTCTAGTACTATATCTACCTTTCAAAGACAGATTTCCTCCTGGCCATAACAAATAGTGATCTTTATTTTTACTGATTTTTATTCATGATAACTTTATATCTTTGGTCCAAAGTTCTGTGATTTTCTTTTCTTGTGATATCTTTGGTTTTTCATGAAAGTACTGCAGCTGTATGGAATACTGTTCACTATCTGATTAAAAAGAGCTAAAGAACTCATCATTCAGTGTAAATCCACTTCTGCAATCCATATTGCTACATATTCCTTGTGTCCTGTACACAGAGAAAAAGTATCACTCGCCTAGGAAAACCTGTGCTTTAGTTTCGTGCCAGCTATTGATGGAGCGCCTCCCTTCAGCTCCAAGTTCATCTTCTTATCACTGGATTTGTGTTAGTGAATTGAGCCTTTTAGGCGTGTTTCCTTTGCACCAAGAACAGTGTTTCTTGCAATGGGCATGGGCAATGTCTCTGTAGCTTGGCCCCTGATGCCGCCTGCTGCTCACCGTCCTGCAGCTTCCCAAAGTAGACCTAGTGCTCTGGAGGCCATCTGCCCAGATGCCAGGAAGATTCTGGTACACTGATTCCCTTAGGTGATGTGTCTCAGCCTTTGACTGCTCCTAGGGCAGAGCTTGTTTCTGGCAGCATTCTTAGTGTCAGCACTGAGCATCTCGGCGTGGAACCCAGTGGCATGCAGGCTGTCAGCATGGGAACTCCATTTGTATCGCTGCCTTGACAACCTCAGTCTACACGCACGCTAGGAGAGTGTTCGCTCCTCCTCTAACAGCTGTGCTCCAGCTCCAAGAAATGCAGCCCAAAGAAATTGACCACCACAAATAGGCCTGAACCGCATCTCCCCTGAGGCCTGATTTTCAGCCCTGTAGAAAGGCCTCATATCCCTCCTGCCCCCTGCTTAGTTGTCACTCCTCAGTCCCAGGTTGTTCTTTGGAGTTGCCTTTATACTTTTATACTATGTCACTGTTTAGTCTGAAATTTCTTTCTCTGGCTTGGATAGTTTCCAGAAGCTCATTTTGTTCCCAGCGCATGCATGCTGATCCCCTTTGCCTGAAAACAAAGACCTCAAATGTCAGATAATTTACTACCATACCAAGAGCTGTGGACATCAAAAGTGTTTCTCATGGAAACACTAAATTGAGCTTGTTCCACATGCAGGGTGGGCTAATACAGTCCTAACATGAAAAGAAAAAGAAAATTTATTGTTAGCCAAACGCATGCACAATGAGCAATCAGTTACCACACGAAGTATATAGTTTTTCACTTCAGACTCAAACGGCAATGTGCTGTCATTTAACATGCATCTTTGCTGAGGGCTTAAGAGTGGAATTTGGCTTGATTCAGGTTGTTCCTCTTATACTTAATTTATTCCCTCGTGAAATCCTCTGCCTGTTTAATACCTTAAATCCCTAAATTCTTCAGATTCCACCCAGTTTACCTTGACCTCTGGTTAAGTTCTGGTGAGTAATTTTTGTTTTGACTGCTTCAAACTGAAAGGAATTTAAGCTCTCTCCTAGATGTAAATAGATGCTGTCACCATGTAGCTGGACCTGGATGCAGAGAGGACCATTCCTTGATCCTCAGGTCTTTGTTCCATTGGTGAAGGGAGTTGAAAAAGACACACAGGCCCTACAGAGGTCTAGGCAGCATTTTTGAAGTTGGTATGCAGTATAGAGAGTAAGTACTTTAGGGAAAAAGGCAGGCAGTGCCATGAAGAAGCCTGCCCCAAGTGTCACTTGGGGCACCTTTTTGTGCACTTACAAAAGTTCCTCCTGGGGTGGAGGGAATGTTTTTGTGCATGGCGGGCTCAGCCCATCCTGAGTGGGGCTGGTGTGGCATGTGGTGCCAGGATCAAACTGCGGTCCTCTGCACACATGCCTAAGCATGTCTAAGCAGCTGCTTTAGACCACTGAGCCCAGAACTTTTTACTTTGGAACTGCAAAATAGCTTCCTCCCCCTTTAGATAGCCAGTACATGTAATATCTTCTGTGATGGACTCTGTGTTTTTAGTCTCCCTTCAACTTTCATGTCAAGTGTCTAATTTTCAGGTCTAGAGCCAAAGAGGTTTCAGCAGAACCAGACTTACAATACCTTTCTGATGGACCAAATGCTGCTTGCATCTATTCTTGCAAATTTCCTGATAAATATTTTACTCCCTCATGCTGCTTTCTGTTCATTTTGGGAGTGAGGGGGGTAGACTGACTGCCCTTTAAATTGGGCAAATTATGAAAGGCTGATTTTTCTATTACTTTTAGCTTTTCTTATACTTTGGAGGTAGGTAGATAAATGAATCCAGATACTTATGCTCCAGGGTCAGGTCTAAGATAGGGCCATAGGTAAGAGGGATTTGGGGAGATGATACATTTATGAGGCCCTCAGAGAAATGTCCTCTGCAGGGGCCTTACGCTCCTTGTGAAAAGATATCAGAGAATTTTTTCCATTACATAAAGATACACAAAGAGAAAGCCATCTTTAAGTCAAAGAGAATACATTGAGAACTGACCTAAGGGGGATAGCTTATTGGCATAAGTACCTACTGAGCAAACATAAGGTCCTCAGTTCTATTTGTTCTATTTCTGGGAGAGAGAGAGAGAGAGAGAGGGAGAGAGAGAGAGAGAGAGAGAGAGAGAGAGAGAGAGAGAGAGAGAGAGAATGAGGAGAATATCTTGGTCTTGGACTTTTAAGTATCTAAACATTATAAATTTAATAATTATTAACTTACAAAGTTAAAAAAAGTATATGTCATTTATTGTTGAGTGTATTGAGCCTATGGTATTTTGCTACTGATTTTGGGATAAGAATAACTTAACAACAATTACACTGAATCAAAAATTTGCATCCCTAAACCTTTTCTATGTCATCTAAGTCATTTGTCCAAAAATATCTGCATAATAATATGGTACCATTGAAGTATGAAAGGGTTTTGAGATTGAAAATAGACCCAAGTTCAGTGCTTTGGACAGAAACTTCTGTAGTGGATTATATCAAGTTAAGAAAATGCTGATTCTGAAATCTTCTGATGAATCATTTGAGAATATTTGAGAAAGTAATAACAGATCATCAAATAAAAAGAAAATAAGGACTAAAATCCAATTTTAATAATTTTTAAAGGAAAATGTCTAGTATGTTAATGGGATAGCTATGAGACATAGCTAAGTCTAAGAATTAAGCAAATAAGAAAGTAAAGAGTTTGCCCGCTAGAGAGACCATGCTGTTGAGAAGAAATTCCTAAGCAGAGGAGAATTAAGGAAGTTGCTTGGTGGATAAAATCACATGTATGTATAGGATCTTAGTTACATGAGTGGTACTGAGATAAAATAATATATCCACCTTCTGAAACATCTTACTAATGTCTTACACAGTGCTATAAGCCATATAACACTGAAACTTTTTTTTAGGCATTTACTAAAGTGAAATAAAATCAATATCTACATACCTAAAACAAAACAAAACAAAAACCTAGAAACACCCTAACTGAACATCAAACTAGTTTATGCATATATGAAGAGATCATGCTAAAACTGAGGTGGATGTTTTTAAAAAATATTATGTTTACCAAAAATATTCATAGTCAAAAGAAAGGTTAGAAAAGGCAAATAAAATCTATAAGTTTAGAAGTTAGATAAAGTGTTTCTTGCATGCTAGTGTAGGGTAAATCATATACTTTGAAAATGCTCAAAAAAAAAAGAACTTGAGGCTAAGGAAATTGATCTAATTCTTGCATATGTTGTAAAAAGAGCTATAAATATTTCTCCAAACTTATTGATCTATTTTTATACATAAAATATTTTAGTCATGTAAAAATTATCTCCATAAGACCATAAAAATAAAATGATAGTTTATAGTAAATACTCAGAAAATTATGTATTGTTTTATTTTAGAAAAATAAATGCTTACTGGGCCTTCTACATCTGAAAAGAAAATGTAGGTCTACTACATAAACATCATCGAAGTCTAAAAGTTGGACTAGGGAGATAGCTCAATGGTGTAGGCGTCTGCCTAGCACGCACAAGGATCCAGATTTTATCCCTGGTACTGAATGCCATGTGGCCTTACTGGCCACCAAAAGGATGCATTGGTGGAACTCTTGTTATCCCAGTGCTTGGGAGGCTGAGACAGGAGGATCACTACAAGTCCAAACTGTGTAGTAAAATCCTGTGCCAAGCAAATAAATAAATAGATAAATAAATGAATATCTTGAAATTTTTAATTTTTATTTTTATTGGTACATATTTACAAACAATGATTATACTCCTCTTGGGAAGGAATAGGCATAAGTGCATAGCATATATTAATTTTCTTTCAATCCGATTTCCTTTTCCTCCCCCCTCCCCCCATCTGATCCCATTCCCTTTTGTCAAACACCTATGTCCCTATATTCTATTAGCTGTCATTTTGGATTTCTCATGGAAGAGAAGCCTTATGATATTTAAGCTTGTATGTCTTCTTTCTTTCTTTTTTTTTCTTTTTTTTTTTGTCTTTTTGAGACAGGGTCTCGCTATGCAGTTGAGGCTGGCCTTGAGCTCACTTTTGTAGCCCAGGCTGGTGTTGAACTCGCACGGATCCTCCTGCCTCAGCCTCCAAGAGTGCTGGGATTACAGGCGTGAGCCACCACACCCGGCAAACTTGTATGCCTTCTTTCTATTACTTATCTTTTATTTTACTCTTTATTTGTAATTTGAGATTTCTCATATAAGAGGATTTATGCAATAATTGAGCTGCTTACCTTGTATATTTTTCTCATGATCAGTCTCTCTCTCTCTCTCTCTCTCTATATATATATATGTATATATATATATATATATATATGGTATAAAATATTTTTTTATTTTATTTTTTATGGTATAAAATATTAAAACAAGCAAATGCCCATACATATGTGAACTGGATGCTCTCCACCCTGCTCCACTCAGCCTTGGGCTAGCTGAATATGGACTGAAACCTCTACAAACTGTGAGCTAAATAAACCTTTCCTTCCTTCATTTTGAGTGTCGGGTATTTGTCCCAGCAATGAGCAAAAAGTAACTAATACAGAACTTGGTACCAGAGAAGTGGGGTCGTTGCTGTGACTATACCTGAAAATGTGGATTATAAGCTTTTGGAAATGGCTTACGGGAAGAGATAGGAAAGGTTCAGAGATGTCGGCTAAAAACAAAGCAGTAGAACGGCTTCAGCTGTTCAGCTTGGGCAATTTTGGTCAGAGCTTAGACCAGAAGACTGACAGAAGGCCTGCCTGTAAAGATCAGGCTGAGGAGGTTTCTGCTGGAAAAAAGGACAGCATTGGTCATTGGACTCCAGATGATTTGTGCTATGGATTGGCTGAAAGTCTTTTGGAATTTTGCTCGTGCCCAGTGACTTTGCCTAAGACTGAGATTAAGCATGGCGGACTGATTAATCTTTCAAGAGACATTTCAAAGCAGCAAACTATTGGGGCAGTGGCGTGGTTGTTATTGGCAGCTTTTAGCCAGATTTATGTTGAAAGTCAAGAGAAAAGAGCCAAGCAGGATGATTTAAAATTTGAGTTTGGCCAGAAAGGAAACACCAAGAGAGCTGTGGACTGCAAAGATGGAGCTGAGAGGATCTCCATTGCTGGGAAGGAACCAGCGAAAGGGAAAGATGGCCTGAGGGCATCACAAGAGGTGGCAGCTGTCTGTGCTTTGCAGCCCCAGAATTACAAAGGAGAGAGGCTTTGCCTTGAGAAGAAGGCCACAGAGACCCAAGTACCAGAATGGCGGCAGCGGCCAAACCAGGTTCCAAAATGGCGCCGGCATGGAGAATTTGTTCCTAGGAATCAAGGTCAGAGTGTTCATCAATCCAGGCACTCTACCCCTACAAGCAAGAGAGAAGGTAGCCTGGCTACTGCTCCAGCTGGCAGCAGACCCTGGCATCACCCACGTGGCATTGATTTTAGGTGCATTCAGAATGCAAGAGCTGTTAGTTTAAGAAGGCTTCCACCTCGATTTCAGAAGAACGCCTGGGAGGCCAAGCAGTGTGCTCCTCAGAGGGCAGTGTGTGAAGCAGAAAGTGAGAAGCCAATTCAGTGGAAACCCCAGAAGTTTGGAAAAGCCAAGAATGTGGATCGTGCTAAGAGAGAGCAAAGCCAGCCTAAGAGAGAAGCCATGGGAATTATCACCAAGAGTGCTGTAGGAGCAGAGTTGCATGATGCTCACAACTCAGCGCAGACTGCTTCGGATGCTCCAGTTGGAACTATGGGATTTAATGTTTACCCTGCTGGATTTTGGACATGTGTTGGTCCCAATGTTTTGTATTACCCTGTTGTTTGCAACTTTTGGAATTGTAATGTTTATCTCATGCCTTTGAATGTTGGATATGTTTGACTCTTCTATTGTACAGGGGCTCACAGATGAAAATTTGCCTTGGATCTTCGAGGAAA
>PVJA010023101.1:0-33188 GCA_004027025.1 Myocastor coypus
GTTTGGGCTGGGCTGGAACAGGAAGTTAGTCGCGGGAACGCAGAGGCGGGGCAGAGGGGCGCAGGGGCTTACCCGCGGCGGGTGTGCAGGCTCAGTTCGCAGCGGTGCGGTTTCTGTGCAGGCTCAGCTCCCAGCGGTGCGGTTTCTATTTTTATTTTTAATTTTACTTTGAAGAGTAAAAATAGCATAAACAAAGAGAAAAATAGTAACAAGCAAGAGTACCTATAGTACAGAATTTAAGAATAAGAACAAAAATTTAACAATGATTGTATCACATATTTTCATCATCAAATCTGTTTAGATTAATAGATATAGGTCATATATCTAAACATTAACTCTTTCAGTGAACCTTAATTTTTTTAACTCTTCCAAATGGATTTTGTATTTAAGTCACCCTTGTAAAAAAATTTATAGGGGTTGAGGACACAAAAAATGCAAAGTCCTAAGCTAGATTCCTGGTACCCCCCCCAAAATTAATTAATTATTCATTCTTCTTCTGAGTCCTTACACTAAATGGGATTTTTTTTCTCTGTATTTAGGACAGTGTCTACAGGGTCTCACTTTGTAGTTCAGACTCAGCGATTTTCCTGTTTTCGGCCTCCCAAGTGCTGGGATTATAGGTATGTGCCACCATGCGCAGTCTCCATCACCCTCTCAGTGTGCCCTGCGGGCAGGATCGGCATGGCATACTAAGGATTGAACTTCTGCTGCTGCGCTCTGCCTAAGCAGACACTTTTATCCTTTGAGCTATCAGGCCGGCCAGTAAATGGGATTTTTAAGAGGAAAGTAAAATGTTTGAAATCCTTGACGTATACCACAGCAGAAGCATAGTTCCATTATATCCACCATGAAGTTCACCCCATTGCAGAAAATGACTTTTGAGATGTTTTATATGAACCCAAACTTATTTTCATAGTTCAAGTCTTGATTGTATCAACTGGTGTTCCATGTGTTGCCAGTTTCACAAAATCAAAAGCAAATCTTAGGTGCGTAGGAAGATGTTATTATTTATAATGGTCTCTGTTAAGGCTAAAAATGTTCACTGTTTTATTTAAAAGTGTTAAGAAGACACCATAATTTTATATAAAAACATTTACCACAAGTTAATTTTCTTGTGCTATACTTTTTAAAATTAAATGTACTCTGGCTCTGAGAATTTTACTTAATAATGATGAAAAATAATAATAATAATAATGATGAAAATGGGTAATATCAAAATAAATTTATACTAGGAAACTGCCCACAAAGACTGTCTTAATAAATTTTCATAAAATACAATACTGCGATAGAGCAATTCTTTCTTTCTTTCTTTCTTTCTTTCTTTCTTTCCTTCTCTTTCCTTTTTTGTGGGACTGGGGTTTGAACTCATAACCTTGCACTTGCCAGGCAGATACTTGTGCCACAGAGCTATCTCCCCAGCCCTGCAATTGTTATTCATTGACAGGTCAGGGCATTGATGCTGCATGCACTAGTGTCTTTTTTAACTTTTTTTTTTTTTTTTTTTTCTTTCATTTTGTGTATTTGGTTCAGGGTCTCACTATACAGACTGGACTCATGGTGATCCTGTTTCCAGCCTCCCCAGGGCTGGGATTACAGGTGTGTGCCACCACGCCTGACTCTATTGCCCACTCAGTGTACCTAGTGATAGGACCAGAGCAGCACGTGAGACTGGGGATTGAACCCTGGTCCCTGCGCTTGCCAAAGCAGGAACTTAGTCCACTGAGCTATCTTTTTAAACTCTTAAAAAGTCAATGAAACCTGCATAATTTGATTTCATGGGTGGCTTCCCAGTTTATTTTGTTTTCATCAACCTTCTATATCAAGTGTTGATTGCAATGGAGTGAAGATAAAACATCCTCCGACATTTAACACTGTTTTATTGCTTCAGCTGAAGCATTTCATCACAGTCCATTGTGGTGATCTCTGTTTGTGTGCATCTTCCCCTTTGGTACACCAGCAGCTTCAGCTGGTACAGTGATAAAGCCCTCTCTTTTTATGGAAACTTGTTCCCTTTCTCTTCTCCTGTATCCATATCCATTTTCCCCTCTTCTAACATCCTCCCTCTTACCGGGATCTGCCACATTTAATGAGTTTATGCTTATTTTTAAAACTCTTTTCCATGAAGTTGTGTCTGTACAGCAGCTGGGGAAAGAATGTAATCCATCCTGCAGGAGTTAAGCCATGGGATCACGTGAAGAGCACGAGGTGGGGAGAGGCGCGTTGGATGGACTTATCCACACAAGCGCCAAGTTTAGGATTAGACCTCTCACTCCGATTTGAGAGTTTGCAGTGCTTGTGCTAGAACTCGACACTGCCGTTGGTTCAAGTTTAGAGAAAAGGAAAGAGAGAATGAAAAAGAGACAGGCAGAAACCATGGAGAAATGGAGGAAGGAAAGCAAAGAGAAAGACAATAATTTTAATATATGCATGGTTCTCTGCTCTTAAAAATAATAGCCTTCAGCCAGTCATGATAGCACAGATCTGTAATGCCAGCAGTCAGGAGCCTGAGGCAAGAGAATTTTGTGATATCAAGGCCAGCCTCAGCTACATAGTGAGTTCAGGGCCAGCCTAAACTGCATAGCAAGATCCCATGTTAAAAAATCATATAACCACACGGTGTGCCAGACCTACCCTAAGGCAACCAAGTCCAGCATGGGGGTACACACCTGTAATCCAGGGCTGGGAGGCTTGAAAATGGGAGGATCACTATAAATCAGAGCTGTGTAGTAAGACCCTGTACAAAATACAAAATATGGGGCTAGGGAGATAGCTCTGATGCACAAGTGCCTGCTGGGCAAGTTCAAGGTCATGAGTTCGAACCCTGGTCCCACAAAAAAAAAAAAAAAAAAAAAAATGATGTTGATAATAATAATAATCAATTAAAAATCATATAGCCAAGAAAGATCATTTTCTGTTAAAGAATCAAATTTCATCCTTCTAACAGTTTCATCTTTGCAAATTCATATCATAGCTTATTAATAGATTAGTCATGGTAGGATTGAAAACTTGGGTGAAAATAATCTATACTTTTTGAAGAACAACAAAATTACACTTAAGCCACTGATATGGTGAGTATTCTGTACTTGTGTTGGAGCACACATGTTTTGGGTCTTATGAAAAATAGAAAGGGAGTATTTCTGTTTCTTGGGCATTCCCAACTCAGGAAGCAGTGAGCGGATGTGCCGATGCTCCCTTCTTCCGCTCTTCTCTCCCTTTGCTGGACCTCCTTGTTTTTCCAGTACTCTGCTAAAGCCAGCGCAGTTTGACTCTTTCTTGCTTACTAATCCTCTGAGCATGCTCTTTCCAAAACACAAACATATTGAATTTCCTTTGCTGAAGGACCTTAAATTCCTTCAATGCCCTTCCCTTGCCTAGCACTCAAATGCAAATACCCTGGCCCAGCACTGAAGGCCCTGTGTGAGTCACCTCATTGAGCCACCAGTTCTCTACTCTTTCCTGGAACTGGAACTGCATCTGCATGTTGAATGAATTTGCTTACAGTTCCAGAAGAGGCCACATTCAGCACGATACCACGTCTGTGCCCAGGTTGCTATGGCTGTGGGATCCACCTTAACCTGTGTTTCTGCCTGGCTGCTTCAGTGCAGGCCTTGCCTCTTTTCAGAAGCTCCTCTTGCTGCAGCCTGCCCATACGTCTCTCTCGGTCCCATGATCTGTCAAGTTATCCTTTGGAGGCTACTCCCATTGTATACTGATGCTCTTTTTTTTTTTTTCTTTTTGGCCTTTTTCCTTGTCTCATATTCTCTTTTATGATGTTCTTTATGGTATGTGTTGCACTTTGTATGTGTGCCTGTCTTTCTACTCAAATATAAATTCTTTCGAAGCAGAAAACACATATTTGATGCATTCATAGCACAGAGTAAGTGCTCAATGCATTAATCCTTTGTCAAATTAAGGAATTAATGAATTACCAAGCAACATGTCAGCCAAAAGAAATGACGGGCTGACAAGAACATATGGTTTGGGGTAGGCAGCAATTGGGCTTGTGGAGCAGTTGTTCTACAGTAGAATTTGAAAAAATACTGAGAATGTGGAGAATTGAGTTCTAGCTTGACTTTGAGCCAAATTAGCTGCCTGCTTTAGGCAATATATTTAATGTCTCTAAAACTCAGTTGACTATTAATAATAGAAATTGCATCAATTTTTCCTGTGAAAGCCAATAAGGTATTATATAGGCAGTGGCTACAATATCATACTGGCTGTATCATGCAGCTAATGAGCCATAATCTAACAATTAATCTAATAAATATTAACTATGGCTACTTGAGTTTTAGTATTCTCTAATCTTGATGAAGTGAACTAGTTTATATCAATAAAACTGACGAGCTTTAGGCTAGTAACTTAAAATAGAGAATTATCAATTAAGCAAGCAAAACTTTTTGGCTTTGAGAGGAGTAGGAAAGAAGAAAGAAATGACAAAAAGATTAAATTTCAAAATGAAAGGGGACCTCTACTTAGTCACATTAGTGAGAGCATATTGCTGTATCACTATACCGTATTTCTCTTACTCCAATTCACTTTACATTCTTTCATAAATGTTTATGTATGTAAGAAGTGTACAACTTGATGAGTTTTTTTTTTTTTTTTCTTGTTTCAGAACCTTTGTTTGTTTATTCACTCATGTTTATGGCCAGCTCAGCCCACCCCGAGGGCAGGGCTGGTGTAGCATGTGGTGCCGGGGATCGAACCGCGGTCCCTGAAGCCACCCAAGCTTTCCCAAGCAGGCGCTTTAGACCACTGAGCCATCCCGCTGGGCCCCAACTTGATGAGTTTTGACAAATTTAGGTGTCTATGTAACCAATAGACTAATCATGGCATGTAACATTCTGCTACTTTCAAAATGTTTTCTTAGCCGGGCGTGGTGGCTCACGCCTGTAATCCCAGCACTCGGGAGGCTGAGGCAGGAGGATCGGTGCGAGTTCGAGACCAGCCTAGGCTACAAAAGTGAGCTCAAGGCCAGCCTCAACTGCATAGCGAGACCCTGTCTCCAAAAAAAAAAAAAAAAAAAAAAAAGTCTTCTTGTGCCCTATTTTGGTTAGTTCTTCCAAAGACATCAACTGTTGTGGATTATATCACCATAAATACATTCAGCCTGTTCTTGAGCTTTACATAAGCAGAATCATGGGTCTTCTTACGGCATTAGTTTGTGAGCTTCATCTAAGTTATATCTATAACTCATTTTTTATTACCAGTTAGGTATATGTTTGTATACATATATGACACTTATCTTTTCTCTTGTTGATGGGCATTTGAGTTGTTTTCAACCACAGTCCATCTCTAGAACTTCCATCTTGCATAACTGTAAGTCTGTACTCACTAAAAAATACTCCCCATCCTTTCTTCCCTTAGGTCCTAGAAACTGCCATTCTACTTTATGTCTGTTGTTTAATTTTTATTTTATTTTATTTTATTTATTTATTTTTTTTTTTGTAGCCAGCTCAGCCCACCCTGGGGTCAGGGCTGGCATGGCCTGTGGTGCTGGGGAATAGAAGCTTGCATGCAATTGCCTAAGCAAGTGCTTTAGACCACTGAGCTATCTTGCCAGCCCTATCCATTGTTTAGATTGCTCTTAACTAACATTCAAATGGAATCATACTGTATGTGTCTCTCATACTCCATTAACACAAAGACAGCCAAGGTCCTGCAAATTGAAGTGTATGTCAGAATTGCAGCAATTTTATCTGTCTGTCTGTCTGTCTGTCTGTCTGTCTGTCTGTCTTCCTGTCTATGATGGTGCTAGAGATCAAACCCAGGGCCTCATACATGAAAGTCAAGAAGGCTACTACTGAGCTACATCCACAACCTCAAGATCTGTTATTTCAGGACTGATCCAATCCTGCCTTCCTGAGATAGGCACTCACTACCTGATTCTAAGGTTTTGCCTTTTCTATGCATTGCTGGCTTCTATTTGCTAATTGGCTGGTAAAGTTTTTGCATTTTTGTGCATAAGGATTATTAGTCTATTATTATTTTACTGTAATGTCCTTGAAATGTTTTATTAATTAAGTTTATGCTACCTCATTAAATAGGTTGAAAACTATCTCCTTGTTAGTTTTATTAGAGTTTTCTGAGTTATAAGACCACTTAGGTTTAGCACTGTCTTCATCTATAGTTTTAATATAAAGTTCATTTTCAAATTAATTTTGGTTTGTAAACTTCAGACTTCGTATCTCTAATTAATTTTGGTCAAATATTTATCAATTTGTTTAGATATATTCACAAAGATTTATTTAAAATATTCTTTTGTGATACCTAAAAGAGTATTGGTTACTTAGAAATATACCTTCTTTTCATAGAATTAATTATATGTTGCTTGACTGTTTTACTAGACAATAAAATTTAAAAGCCCCTTTAAGTAATTAAACTCTGGCTTTTAAATTTTTTCTATATCAGGGCCAGCCAAATAGCTCAGCAGAATAAAGTACCTGCAAGCAGGCAGAGGGGATGGGGGTTCAATCCCCAAGCCTGCTATGCCAACCCTGCCCTGGGACATTTGAGATGGCAATTGAGACCAGGCGTGGTGGCACATGCCTATAATCCCAGCTCTTGGGAGGTTGTAAACAGGAGGATCACTATGAGTCTGATCTAGTAGTGAGATCCTGAGCAGTCTTGTAGGCCTTTTTTTTAAAAAATACAAAATAAATAAATAAAGTTTTCCATAACATTTATTTTTTTATCTTACATATTTCTTTTCTTTTCCTTAATATTTCCTTGCTTTAGGATTAAGTTTATTGTTTCTAGTATTTTACAGCAAAAATTAAGAGTATTGATTCTTAAAGTTTTCTTTTTTTTATTGTAGAAGTCTGTAAAGCTGTAACTATTCTTCCTAGTAGTGATTTAACCTCAACCCAAACTGTTGGTGTTATACGTGCATTATCACTGGATTTGAACTTTTCTTCTGGGATTTATTGATACATAAATTATGTAAAATAAGATTCATCCATGTAAATTATACAATTTTGTGAGTTTTGGCAATGGCATAAACCACGTAACCCTAAAAACAAACAAAATAGACACTGTGCATGTTCATGACCGCACAAAATACACTTACATCTCTTTTCAGGCATTGCCTTTTGTCTTAGTCTGTTATGTGCTAGGATACTAAGAATATCCAAGATCAGGTAACTCATAAAGAAGAGAAACTTATTGGCTCATGGTTGTTATGGAGACCATATATATGGCACCAGCATCCGGTAAGAGCCTTTTTATTGTTTCATCTCAGAAGGCAAGAACAGGAAGGGCCCAATTCACTTTTTTTTTTTTTTTTTTTTTTTTTTTTTGTGGGACTGGGGTTGGAACTCATGACCTTGCATTTGCCGGGCAGGCACTTGTGCCACAAAGCTATCTCCCCAGCCCCTTCAATTCACATTTATGACAAACATATTTTTGCAAAAACGAAGCCACTGTGACAACACCAACAACATTAATTCACTTAGGAGCATAGAGCCCTCAGGGCAGCCATCGGATCCTACTTCCCTATGCTAGCGTTGGAGATTAAATTTCCAAATACATGAACCTAAGGAGTACATTGAAATCACAGAGCTTCCCTTGAATCCTTGCCTCAGTAACCAGCGTTCTACTGTGGAATTTTTTTGTTTTTGTTTTTGTTTTTGTTTTTTTGTCTTTTCCAGTATTTAACATAAATGGAATAGTATAGGAAATGGTCTTTTGTTTTGTCTTATTTCACTTGGCTTTGTTCTTCCATTCTTTGTCACAAGTATTAGTATTTTGCTCTTTATACTGCTGAGTACTATTACATAGTGCACACTTACCAGTTAATAGACACGTAGTTATCTCCACTTTCAGCTCTTATAGACAGCACAGCTATAAAAGTTTCTATGTGAATATTTGCTTAATTCATTACTTTGACACATAGATATGGAATTATGGGGTTGTATACCATATATATTTAGACTTCAGAGTGTACTGGTGTGCTATATTTCAAAAATATTGTAATATCTTACATTTCCTTGAGTGTTTCAGTTATTCTACACTCTTTGTCAACACTTGATATTGCTAGTCTTTAATTGTAACTATTCTAGTGGGTAGTAATGGAATTTTATGGTAGTTTTCATCTGTGTTCTCCTGATGACTAGAGATTTTGAATACATTTTCATATGATTATTTGTTATCTGCATATATCTTCATGTGAAGAGCTT
Organism: Myocastor coypus; assembly: GCA_004027025.1. Classification (NCBI taxonomy): domain Eukaryota; kingdom Metazoa; phylum Chordata; class Mammalia; order Rodentia; family Myocastoridae; genus Myocastor; species Myocastor coypus. Next base: position 8,178 of record PVJA010023101.1, read on the forward strand.
GTTTCAATCTTTTGCCAAATTTTTCCTTGTGTTTGTATGCTTGCTACATAAGGTTATAAATATTCTTTATGGTTTCTGAATATAAATCCTTGGACAGACAGATGCTTTATGAATATTTCCTTTCAGTATGTAGCTTGCCTTTCCATTTCCTTCACTGTGTTTCTGAAAGAATGAATTTTACATTTATTAAATTCTATGATGTGTTTAATAATCAGTGTGCCAATTAAGGAAATCCCTGATTAACTCAATATCATAAAATTTTTTCTCCTATTATCTCATCTATAAGTTTTATTGTGTTAGATTTTATAGTTTAGTATTATATTTTGAGTTATTATTTGCTTATAGTATAGGTAAGGATCAAAATTATTTTTTAAATCCAGAGCCATGTTGACCCATACTTATAATCCTAGCACTCAGGAGGTTAAGTGAGAAGTGATGTGAGTTTTAGGCCAGCCTGGATTCCACAGTGAGTTCAACACCAATCTGGACTGCGTAGGTAGATTCTTTCTAAAACAAAATCCAAAATTATCTCAACAAATTTTGATCAAAAAATTATCTTTGCCATATTGAATTACTTTTGCATCTTTTGCTAACTAATGTACTTACATTATTGTCAATTTATTTACAAATTGTCTATTTTGTTCCACTGATATATCTTACTGTCCTTATACAAATACCAGTCTTCAATATTGTAGATTTATAATTCCCTTGAAAGTATGCAGTTCTGTCTTCCAACCTTTTATCATTTTCAAAATTCTCATTTTAGTTTTTTCTTTTCTTGTTCCTATAAATATCGCAACTATACTATTCATTTTTTCAACCAAACCATTAATATTATAGGGATATTGTATTGAATCAATAGACCAATTTAGGGAGAACTGTCAATTTAACAGTATCAAATCTTCTAATCCATGAGCATGCATATTTCTCTGATTGTATAATTTCACTTTTACTTCTACCAGCAAAATTCTCTAGTTTTCAGTATAGATGTCTAACACTTCTTTGACAAATTTGCTTGCATGTAATATTTTAGGGTGTTTCTATATGCTCATTGCTAGTGTACAGAATATAGTACTGGATTATTTTTTATTGAACTTGTGACCTACAGTCTTCTTATATTTACTTTTTTATGTTGCAACACCACTAGTACTTTTTAAAGAATTTTTTTATTTAGATAATCATTTTGTATACACACATAGACTTTCATTTCTTCCTATCCAGCTTATTCATTGCTACTATAATGGTAATGACACACTGAAATCTACAGCGACTACAGTTAAACTGAATATTGCTGCTTTGAGTGTAGTCTAAGGTGGAACCACTGTCTGAGACTGTGTTATCATTGATATCATCTGAAAACGTCCCCTGATATTATTAAAATGGATTTAGCAAGATTGTCTTCTTGTTGAGAGTTTCCATAGCACATAGGTGTTTAATCTTTTATGAAGTACTTTTTCTATATCAGTTGAAATAATCATATGGTTTTAAAAATCTTTATTAATATGATGAAATATACTGGTTTATTTTCAAAAGCAAAATCTCATGTGGTCATAAATTATTATATTTTGTACATATTGCTGGACTCAATTTTGTTAGGGAATTCAGCATTTCTTTTCATGTGATTTATGAATGTGAAGTCCTTTTCTGCAATATCTTCTGTTTTAACTGGGAGAATGCTAGCCTTATGTAATGAGCTGAGTGTGTTTTCTCCTTTTATTTTCTGAAAGATTTCAAAGAATTTAGCATGATTTTAAAGAGCAGAATATTTAAATGCTATTGAAATTGTCCAAAGTAAATTTTTTTATTAGGCAAGTAGAATATTGATGGCAACACTTAAAGTAAAAATTGCATAAGTAAGAAAAATAAATATGACATATAATTGCAATCAGAATCCATGTTAGCATTTTATTAGCATTAACATGTTATTAACATGTTAATAAAATAATGCATGGTAATCAAGTGAGCATATTCTATGCATTCAAGAATATTTACTATTCTTTGTCTCTCTCTCCATATATATATATATATATATATATATATATATATATATCCCCTCTTATACATATATATCCCCAAAATCTAAATACTTATTTCATCACTGATATTTAGAATTTTAGTGGAGATATTAATTTATGTCTTCAGTATACAAGAAAAATATTGATGTTAAAAACTGAAAAGAAAGATGGAATAAATGCTTTCCTGGCAAGCACAAGGTCCTGAGTTCAATCCCTGGTACTACAAAATAATAATAATAACAATAAATAAAAAATAAAAAAGATAAAATGAACTGATTTCCAATTTTTAGACTTTTTCCTGTAAAACATATAAAAGAATTGATCAAAACATATGCCAATATCAGAAATAAAATTTACTATATAGAAATCAGCAGCCTTAAAAATACATTGAGATCATTTATAATAGGAACAAAAAAGATATAATACCTAAGAATAAGATCACTATAAATAGGCCAAACTGCTAAAGAATAAAGAGTACTACTGAACACTATATGTATATATGTATATATATATATACATATATATATATATATATTTTCTTTATAAAGCATCAGTGTATTTATTCTCTTTCATAAATCTAACAAGATCCAAGTGAAAACATCCAGAAAAATCTGGAGGCTTCCATACATACTATTATATTAAACCTGAATACATGGGTCAATGGGACAAGGTGGAAATTCCCCAAAGAGGTACAAACATAGGTAGAAGCTTGGATTGATAAAGATGATATCTCATTTGTTGTAAAATCACATGTAAACAACTAAATAAAAGCCACTATTAGGTCCATAGTTCATATTATAAATCAAAATAACTACAAAATGGTTCAATATTTACATGTTAAAATAAAATCAAATAAGTACTATGAGAAAATAGGTGTTAAAAAGGACAATAAGGGTAAATTTCATTATAAAACTATAGTGGAGTTATTTATTTATTTATTTGGTACAGGGTCTCATTACACAGCTCAGACTTCTAGTGGACTCCTGTCTCAGCCTCCCCAGTGCTGGTATTACAGGCTTATGTCACCATGCCCAGTTTTGATGGTCTGCTCGGTGTGGGGCTAGCTTTTCATGTGGTATTGGGGATTGAACCTGCGTCCTTGCACTTGCCAGTCATGTGCTTAGACTGCCAAGTTACCTCCCTGGCCCTGAGCTCTTACCACCTATAATTCAATTGTCAGAGAAAATAATGATAAAATCAAATGTATAAACGTTTTAAACTATTTAAGCATGGCTAAAAATTCCACTTAAGCAAAATGCAAAGATATAAGTAAATTGATCAAAATATGGCAATTCATAAGCAAAATCTGACCTCCTTGATATATCATAGCTCCCAGAATTCAAGATTAAAGAAACTACTAATAATAAAAATGGGCAAAGAAGAAAAGCATTCACAAGTTTCCTTTAAGTGTCTTATGATAAAAATTTGAACATTAAAACCATTGGCAAAGATGTAAAGAAAGCCGGGCGTGGTGGCACACGCCTGTAATCCCAGCACTCGGGAGGCTGAGGCAGGAGGATCGCTGTGAGTTCGAGACCAGACTGGGCTACAAAAGTGAGCTCAAGGCCAGCCTCAACTGCATAGTGAGACCCTGTCTCAAAAAGACAAAAAAAAAAAAAAAAAAAAAAAAAAAAAAAAAAAAAAAACGATGTAAAGAAAACAATCAATTATTCTCAAGCCTTATGGAAGCCACTGAGGAAGGCAGACTGCTGGTATCTGTCAACAGCGCATCGCAATGTCGGCTTTGCAGAGATTGTCTAAGACAGTAACAATACAACTCAGAATCCAGCCGTTAGTTATACCTGCATGCCCAGGGCATATCATATGCAAAAGAATATGTGCTGCAATATTGCTTGCAATAGAAGATACTAGAACTACCCAAGAGTCAAGTAATTAGTAAACTGTCAAACAAAACCTAATATTCTTTATTGGGATACTCTGTAGCTGTTAAGAAATCATATTGACAGAAAGAAATTATTAATGAAATGGAAATTAAAAACAAGACACAGAGCAGAAAAATTCTATCTTTTCTATAAGGAAGAAAGATATAAGAATATATATCCATATGTTTATAACAAAATAATGTGAAGACAAACAGAAACATAACTATGCAAAGTGGGGCAAGTTAGAAAATATTAGAACAGAGTACAGCAAACCTCATTTTATGCATCGGTCTATTTTTCCATGACTGTAATCAAACACTTGAGGCTAGGTAGCTTAAAAAGAAAAGATATTTATTTAACTCACACTTCTTGAGGTTCAAGGGCTTGACATTGACACTGACACTTTCTTAGCATCATAGTGGAAATCTACACAAAAGGGAGAGGTGACATAGCAACATAGGACATCAGAGAGCAGGGACTAGCAGGGACCTCCCACTTAGCCTTACTTTTTAAAGGTTTCATCGGCCTTGAGCATTGGAGGACCAACATCTTGTGAAACCTTTGGAAGACAAACCTTATCCAAAGCACAGTCAAGCACTTTCTTGAGTTTTGAGTTTTGATTCACAATGCTGTACAAATACTGCCACGCAGCACAGTGCACCAGGCTGCTGTGCTGCTCTGTGCCGTGCTAGGAGGTATTTGCATGTGAAGAAATCATGTTCAACTGGAGAGGTGTGACCAGTCCTTAGAGACTGGGACCTCACAGGGTTCCCACAGAGGCAGAGCCTGGCACCAAATTGCAGAGGGTTCAGGGTACTATACTAGCCCAGTTTATCTTGGCCCTAAGGATGGCCCAATTCTACTCATTATCTTAGTTCTCTATAATGGCTACTCAGCCATAGAACTGCCTTAGGAAAGAAGGAATGAATTACCCAGGCCAAGTTACACTGCTGCAGCCAGTCTCCACAAAGGCCCTGAAGATTACCTTAGAGAAGTTTTCCACCCCCTCCCTCTGAAAGGGCTTTCTTTAATTGCCTTTTGTTTCCCAGGAAGACTACTCCATTGCAAGTCATCTAAATTTGGGTTTCCTAATTCCATTCTGGTTCTTATGGAAATAGCTTGGGCAATCCAAGTAATCATCATCTCCGCAGATGTTCCAGGGAAGCAAAGATTCTTGAGTGATCTCTGTCATCAGGGCTTACACTAGCTGTAGTCACACCCACCAATCTTTCCCTGGGGAAGCCCTGGAAACCAGCACACTGCCAATGCTCAGGCTGCTGGCTCCAGCACACTGACCTTTCAAGACAATGGGAACAACAATGAGAGAAAAAAAAAACAAAAACAAAAAAAAAAACACCAGTTCTGGCCTTACCCTCTAGCTGTGACAACAGTATAGTTTTTTAGTCATCATGGATGAGACTATATGAGTGTCCTTAAAGGGACCCAGTTTGCTGAATTTCCCTTTTCTGGCCTTGCAGCCTTACAGTTGCCACAATGAAAGAACACCAGTGGCAGTTCAGAGAAGATATCTTGATTTCTTTTTTAAAAAATACTTCCTAAAATGGAAAAAGTTCAAACTCTCATCCTCTTAAATTTTATCCATCTTAAGATTCCTCCCCTACAGTTGTATCCAACTCACAAGACGTGGGAGTGGGGACCCTTCACTCAAAGGGAGATTTCCTTCTGAGCACATTCCCTGTGCTTTTTGAAATTGGGAGTTTCAGCTGGGGATTCTGATGCCCATGATTCTGTGTCCTTTGGGGATGGTGGAGGTGGGATGCCCTGATCTGCTAGGCTGGTCTACTTTTGGCCGGGTATGAACTACATACAAGTGAGCTCCTTAGCCAGAGAAATTAAACAGCTTATTAGGAGAGTCAATTCCATGTAACATAATGTACAGGGGGAGCTAGACTACCTGGCTTCGGATCCCAGCTCCACTTAGAACAGTGCCTAGCGTGTACCAGATAAGTGCCTGCTATTGCTATTATTCTATGGGTGAAAAAAATATATATCTGCAAATGTTTTAAAATTCTATTGCTTGCTAAATTCAAAAAGCAATTTGAAGTGATTGTCTGAGAAGGCTTCCTGGAGGGAAAAGTGATATTTATACTTAAGAGCCCCAAGACCATTTGCACTAGGCAGAAAGAGGATTCAGTATTTCTTCTTGCCTTTTCCTCAGCCTTGATCTCCTGAATTTACATGCAGGCTTATTACTCCCAGCTTGAATCATTTAGCAAGTGAGCAGTGTCTTGCCATTCCTTCCACCGTCTCTGTTACATCAGTTGGATGTCATAACGCTCTGCTTCTACTGCAAAAGTTTGTCAAGTGGAGGATGGTCATTAACTTTCTTCTTTGAAATCATGGCGGAAAGAGGTTGGCATAGAATAATTTCATATAATTTTAAACTGCATCAGTATAATTAAGGAACCAAGGGAGCTATATAGAGATAGGCAGAGAATTTCAGCGTCAACATCTCTCTTTTTAAAGATATGCTAATTGTAACAAGATCCTTTTTTATTCAAGGGATACTTAGAATAGCTCTCCATAGATTTGAATTTTTGAGAACAATGCTCCTAGAGTCCCTGGGTAGCCTGTGGGGTGAGTCATCCCTGGGTGACATCTGCTCTCGGTATCTACAGGAATAGCTTCAGCAATTATTGCCAAGCTAGTTCATGTGGTCCATATTATTAAGAAGATAGAAATCTTATTTTATATCATACAAATCGCAATAGGGGAATATCTTTACCATTATATTTGAGAAATCTGTATGTGGATTTAGAACATTTCTGGGGTTTTTTAGATCAAATTTAAGAAGCTATTTTTAACCTTAATGTGATAAAGATGTCTAATGAAGAGATATCTAGAAAAGACCTGCCTTCACAGTGTGATTATAAAAGCTCCAAAATGAAGAAACTAAAAAAATCATCTACTGCAGTATTTCACAAGATGCTGCTGCTCTCCAGCGGTATTCCTCCTGGAGATGACGCTGTGATAAGACAGGGATGCTTACAGCCTCAGGAATGAAGTGGGTCAGGGCCTAACTATCTGCTCCCTCACTCTCTAGCTATTTGACCTAGGTCAAGTTGCTTAACTTCTACTAGCTTTTTTTTTTTTTTTTTTTTTTTTTAACTTTATTTTACTTTTCTTTCTTTCTTTTTTTCTTTCTTTCTTTCATGAACAAAACATATTAATTGAGGGAAAGAAAGCTCCTGTCCAAGAGAGGGACAGGAGGAGGGTCTTGAGTGGGTATCCCCCAGGGAGCTGTCTCTTCCAGGCACTTTTATAGAGGGAAACCATGTGGTAAGGTTGTGGAGAAGATGTGGGAACTTGCTTAGGTGGGCATGAGGTGGAACAAAATTGTGGTCAACCAGTGAGATTACAAGCACCATTGCTCAGGTAAAATAGATGAAATCCAGTCTTTTCCTGTTGGGGGTTGAATTAATGACTCAATTGGGCTCTTTCAAGGTGACTGGTACTTACTTAGAATATCAATCCCTGATGCCTATCCCTAGGAAAGTATGTATCTGTATTTGTTTACTCTTGTCTTGAGATCTGACCGAGGGCAGAGTGTCTGTTTCTAGTTGTAAAGTTACCTCGTCTTCCATGTCATCCCTGAGGGGCTGGCCATATCTGACTGCTTATAATATTTCTATCTAATTCAGCTGCCTACAACATTCCCCCCTCTGAAGAAGTAACCCAAACTGCCATGAGGGAACCATGGATGATGACCACTCTGGCTTCTTCAGGCTGAAAGGGGTCATAGTTGTGAACTGGCAGTCAGAGATACTCTCCAGAGGTTCTGTCTAAAGGCCCCCAATGGACACTAGGATTTTTTTTTCCTTTTTTCTTTTTTATCACTTTGAATAAGAAATAACAATAAGAAAGTTTCAAAACATGTCAGTAGGATAGCCACAATAATTAATACAATGCATGTTGTTGTCTTCATAGTAATTGTTCAGAGTACAAGATACAGACATGATAACTACTCTAAACACCATTGGCACAAATATTTCTTCTTATTGAACTAAGAGGAAGTAGTGGTATACATAGTCCAATATTCCATAACAGTAGTGGGTTATTGGCAGAACTGGCAATGTCAGAAGCTGCTGAATTGAGTCTTACAGCTCAGCATATTAATCTGGCTTTACTTTTTATGCCTCGTGGTTACACTTTTCTGCTGGGTAGTTAAAGCAAAGCTAGAGCAAGACCTACATAACAAAATATGTTACTTTTGTATCTGACAATGTCAGTCAAATAACTTCTTCTAGCTTTGGTGCACAAAACTTACTATATATGTTGTTGCTAAGGGCTGTTAAGTGAGAAAATGCAAAGAAAATGTTTGGCACTAGAGATAGTATTGTACCGTGCCTATGTGTGCCATAAATGTGCCGCAAAAGGCACTTAGCCATAATAAGCATTTGAGAAAGCTTGCTAAATACCAATACATGTCACGTAGTTCTGAGCTTTTTTACTTTACCTACTTTGAAGTGTTCTTATTAGGCATGTATGTATAATGTGAAAAGAATCTAGCTCATGGTAGATGATCGATGAGGTATAGGTACCATTCTTATGTCTCCCAGATGATTGTCTTGTATCATTTACTCTTTTTTTTTTTTTTTTTTGTCTTTTTGAGACAGGGTCTCGCTATGCAGTTGAGGCTGGTCCTGCACTCACTTTTGTAGCCCAGGCTGGTCTCGAACTCACACCAATCCTCCTGCCTCAGCCTCCCAAGTGCTGGGATTACAGGTGTGAGCCACCATGCCCGGCCTCTTTCATCAAATAAAGTATTTAGAAACCATTCATGGGGCTGGTGAGATAGCTCCACAGATTAAAACACCTGCTTAGACAAGTGCAGGGACTGTGGCTTGATCTGTGGCACCACATGCAGTGCCAGCCCCGCCTCCAGGACAGGCTGAACTGGCCAGAGTCAAAGTGTGGTGGCACATGCGTGTAAGCCCAGTGCTGGAGAGGCTGAAAGCAGGAGGATCACCATGAGTCTGAGCTGCATAGTGAGACGCTGTAACAACTAAATACATTGAAAAAGAAAAAAAAGAACAAAGGATAGATAGGTAGATAGAAAAGGAGAGAAAGAAAAGAAAGCATTCATTATGTACCAGAGGAAACCCAGGAATGATACACCTATGTTCTGTGCCCAAGTTTGGTGGTAATTGGAGGGATGGGCAGAGAGAATGAAGTCATGCTAATTACAATGGATGAAACACTATGCTTATAAGCAAGACAGAAAAAAAGTAACTGTCCTTTAAACTGTGATTGACCTCCTAAGAAAGTCACTTTCAATTATTTTTAAATCTTTTTAACATTTCCCTTACCTTTCTGAACCAAAGTTAGCAAGCCCTGAATTACACACAGTAGGACGATAAGAAACAGCAAGCCATGGTGAGGCTTTGCCTGCTGAACAGACCAAATACAAAGACACTTGACCTTCTGCGAGTATCCAGAGCAAATGAAGGCCAGTTTCAGCTAAGAGAGAGACTATGGTCTCAGCCATCCTGCCACCTGCAGCTGCAGCTTGGAGCTATAAATATCACTGGAAACCAGGCAGGTCTTAGAATCACTTTTGGAATTTTAATATGCACATGAAGATATGCTATGCAGCCGTTTAAAAAGGTGATATAGAAGATAGTAACGGGAAACAATAGCTCACAATATAAAAATTATATAAATTAAATTTATAGCATAGTTATAAGATAGTGTGAGTTTGTAAAATAAAGTGTGTAGAAAAAAAACTAGAAGTAGTTTCTGTGTTTGCTTACCACTGTGAGTACCTGTGGATGGTAGCATTACAATAACTCTTATTAGCTTTCTTTCATGCACGTGTATTTTCCATTATTCCCAACAGAAATCCATACTGTTTTGGTAGTCATTAGAACAATATTACTTTAAAAATTCATATATCGGAATGAAGGGCAAATATAAGAATCTAGTAAGTATGTGACTTACTGTTGTTTCTATTCTACCTACATAATGTAAAATATTGTGCAGCCGGGCTTGGTGGCGCACGCCTGTAATCCCAGCACTCGGGAGGCTGAGGCAGGAGGATTGGTGCGAGTTCGAGACCAGCCTGGGCTACAGAAGTGAGCTCAAGGCCAGCCTCAACTGCATAGCGAGACCCTGTCTCAAAAAGACAAAAAAAAAAAATAATAATAATAATAATAATAAAATAAAATAAAATATTGTGCAGTGTGCCTTTACATCTAGTAATGCTTGCATTAAGTTTTATAGAAGCCAACCGGGTGCTGCCATTTATCTGTGGTTCTAATTACATTGAACTGTACATATCTATCATCTCTTATAAATTTTGAAGAAAAATTTGCCCATTTTAGTAGTTATCTTAACTGTCCTGCAATCTAGAACAAACAACAATTTAAAAACACCTTCATGGGGATCAAACTTTAACAGACAATGGAAAAGATCTCATAACTACAGCTTCGAAAGGAATGTGAATAATTAAGAAAACTTTTTGTTCTCCAAGTTTTTGTTCCATTGTTTATTCACTGGAATGACTTGGCATTTCAGAAGTTCACAACAGGATTGAGACTGGCTCATTAGCTCTAACCTGATTAGGTTTTGTTTCTTTGTTCTCTGTGTCCTCAGGTGGCAATTTTGGCTGAACACTGTACATTTTTGCCCTGTGTCTAGGTACAGAAGCATAGCTTTGCCTGTGTGTTACATAATAAGAATCAGGGCATCAATCCTAAAAGGCAAATCTAGTTAACAAAGTCTCCTTGTGTAGAAATAATCTCTAGCATGTGAGTTTTATATGTGTAATACACATGAGTATCAAACACTGTCTATGTATTTATGTGTGGGTACCCAGTCATGTATTTTCCCAGAGAAACTAGCAGATAAAACAAGTAGCTTTTAAAAAAATAATGGTTTTCCTAAATATAAATAAAGTTATGAGTAAATAAATGTAAAGAAATATAAATTAACTAAAGCCAAGGGCTAAGAAATGTGAATGATATGTATTTAAACAAATGTATATATCAATTCACTCAATTTCTTCTTTTTTGTATTTGTAAATAAGATACCTATATTTTTCTCATTTATTTAGACATTTAGCCAATTTTCAAGTACAGGCTTATGTCATATAATTTAGAGTGAGGTGGTCAGATGGGTGAACACACAGCAAGGAGGAGAGCTTGCTGCTTACTGTCATTCAATAAAGTGAGTGACAGACTCGTGTAGAAATGTTAGATATGAAAGTTACACAGGAAATACATGTGGTGGCCTAGTAAAAGCTTAAATGTTGAAGAGGTAACATGAGTCATTTTGTATGTCTGCAGGCAGGAAAGTTTGTTCACCAGAAACTCTGTCTCTAGATTCTATCACAGAAGTCTTATTGGAATATCCTGAAGGCACAGATAAACAAACAAACATATCAGGGAGTTTCGACTTCAATAAATTCACCTAGATTTTAGTCAATGAATCAGCCAGAAGAAAAAAAATCTTTTCCTATTAGCACATTTTCAAAAATTTATGTCACTTCAAAGTGAAAATTGTACTTTATGTACTTAGGAACTTAGAAAGTGCAACATCAGGGCACGTCTCCAGACTTCAGCAGGTTCCGACAGAACTCTGGATAGTCTAGAAGTTCTGGAAGTTTCCAAAACCAGGATAATACAGTCGTTAGCACCAGGAAACATGGAGTCTTCATGAGCACGTCTGATAGCAGGCCAGTCTATGAAGATGCAGTCCTCAGCCTCAGGAGGAACAGGTTGCTTAACATATCCCTGTGCAACACGTAGGGACTATTTTAATTGCAATCAACTTGTAACATTTACACAGTCGATGGTGTTTGGCTCATTAGATACCAGCTTAGAAGCTGAATATGCAGAACGTGTGCCAGACTGGCTGTCACCCTGCGAATGACAAGCAGCAGCACCTGATGAAAACAGACATGATGACAGAGCCTCAAGTTGGATCAAGGCAAGAGCTCCTCAGGTTCCATAATAACACCAAAATGAACTATTCTCAATTGTGAAGAGCCAACAAATCTTACACTGAAATTTACATGACACACCTGTGCGTTTTGTCCTTGTCCCAGGACTCCAGCTTCCAAGCCTGCAGTACAGTCTAAGATGCAGTGAATCCTGTGCTATCTAATCTTCAAGCCACTGCAGACTTGGACTGCAGATAAAAAGAACCTCTGATTTACTTCTTTCTTCCAGTTTTTGGTGCCTACCGGGTCATCCTAACATTAACAAGCTTAGTTCCACCTAGCACTTTCTGGACGACAAGATAAGGCTCCTTTTTCCCAAAATCATGTTTCCTCAAAGAATTTTCAAAGCTAAAGTATAAATCTTCTAGTGGAATTATGCCAATTGGATCCCAACTCTGAATATTTTACGAACTAAATACCACTTTGAAGAGCCCCAAATTTACAATGTCCACTTTGGAAAAGGAAACCTAGAAACTGGGGTCCATGATGGGGCAAAGATGGCCATCCCCAAAGTGAGATTTTATCTGTCTCTCAGGTTATTTTGCACAAACTGAAAGCAGCCACTGCTTCTGTCAGGCTCTCGGGCTGGAAATGCTGAGTGGTCAGGAGGGGATTATCTTCTTGGCAGAGCGAAGGCCAGCTGAGTATATCTCCCTCCTGCTTGGAATTGGCTGATGGAATAAAATCATCACAAGTACAAGCCAGGGCAGTCAATGGTGAAGCAAGAAACTAGTGTAACCCTAAAACAGAGGTGCAAAGAGCCTTGGAAAACAGGCCATGTGAAATGAGTCTGCCTGCCTGCCTGTCCGTCCGTCCGTCCGTCCATCCGTCCGTCTCTCTCTCTCTCTCTCTCTCATCTTTTTTTGTGGCAGGGCTTTGTTATCCAGTTCAGCCTGGCCTTGAATTCACTTTGTAGCCCAGGCTGGCTTCAAACCCACAGTGATCCTCCTACCTCAGTTACCTGAGTGCTGGCATTGCAGGCATGTGCCATCATGATGGTACAAAATAATTTTCTGCATCCTTTTTCTTTTAAATACTGGAAGACATGTCATTCAAATAATACTAAGGAGAAGATCATGATACACAATGGCTTTCAGTCTAATAGATGCTTAGCCTTGTGGGTTGGGTGATGCCTTCATTTAATGGGAAATTAGTATGCTCACATACAGAAGGTATATCAGATACGTCATGGAAAAGCGCACCAGCTGCTCTGACTCTGCAGTTCTGGGCCTTTGGCATGTGAGCAAACACAAGCAATTATTTGGAAGAGTATAGGCCTAGAAGTACTGCATTATTACTAAATTAACTCACAGCTAAGTAGCTGAAACAGCAGTGATTTTTGAAACTGTTTATGCAGCAACAACGTGACACATTTTCTGTTTGCAGATTTCTAGCCCCAAAGGCATAGCTCTAAAGCATAGGAGTGTCCCGATTACCCAGCGAGCTGGCCTTCTCTTAGTTGTTTCCTCTTCAGAGTGAATGGCTTCTTCTTCCTAAAATCAGTGCTTGCAGGACGAGTGTTTGCCCAAGTAGACTCAAGACCCAGCAATAGGAAGAACAGTACAAGGGACTTCGCCAAGTTACTGTTCTTACCGCGGTCAAAGTGTTTAAGGCTCACTAACTGAGGATGCCAAACTATGGCTAGCAGGCTATTTCCTAAGAGTGAGGCTTCTATGAAAACCAAACTCCACTCCGCTTTGAAAACTTCCCTTCCATATGCAACCACACACACGGCGATGGCAAAGCCTGCGACTCCAGCTTGCCTTCTCCTCCCATCAAGCCGTTCTGCACCCGCACTGCTGCGTGCTCTCGGCAGCCACGAGATCCCCGCAGCTGCACGTGGACGGTTTGCCTGAATGTTGTTTGCCCTCATCCACCGATGCTATGCGCACACTCAGCTGACATTTCTGCCAAGAAGCTGGAGTTGGGACCCTGGCCACTTCAAATATGTGATTCACATTTCCAAATAAAGTTCTTGTGTGTCTGCTACTGGGAGCGTTCCCAGAAATACTGGCTTTACTGTCGCTTTCTTAGCTGCCCTATAACTTTGCTTGATATTTATCTGGCTTTAAAATGGACATCCCTACCGGTATCAGAAGCTGAAGAGTTTCTTCACTGACTTATTTGTTTTTGCTGATAGGGTTCCAAGCCACCTTTGCATAGCTGCTTAATGATTTATATCATGAATGCTTCTGAGATTTCTTCTAACTGCACTGCTCAGTGAAATGACATTAATATTACAAAAATGGAAACCATTTTTGCAGTGAGGTGGATAGTGTTCTATATTTTAAAATGGCCAGGGCTATAATGAATAGGTAATTAGCTAAGCCCTGTGTAGTTGAATGTTAGCATATCCCTACCCTAGAGAAAAAGGTTTTTTGTCAACTTGCAAACAGGCATGAAAAACTAAATCAAACCCACTATACGCTTACCATACTAATTCTGGACTGCAGATAAAAGAAACCTCTGGTTTATCAATAGTATGATCCATGCTATGCTGATTGATTACTGAAAGAATAAGATGTCTCTTCATCTTGGTCTGAAATGATGTCAAGTTAGACAAGAAAAATACATAGCTGTGAGTGGCTGTTATATCATTTTGTTTTGCTTTCGATTTTATTTTTGATAAAATAGTAAGTAGCAGGGACTTCATGGGCACAGACCAGCAGCAAGTTTTTCCCAATATTTCGTGCAACAGAGCTTTATATTACAATTCTAAGTGTAAATATCACAGCAAAGTAAAAATAGAGTGGCATTTTGGTTGGTACATGTGGGTATTAGTTTGCAGCCTTGCATGCTACCTGAATAACCATAGACTCTGGATGAACTCCGGAGAATGGCTTTAATACTCTATCTGGCTCAAACTGGTTTGATTGCCGGAATTAGAAGTGCTAAATCGGAACAGAAAATAAATCTCTTATTGGCGGCTTTAACTGAGCATTTTTGCTTACAGTACAATTCAGAAAGGAGGTCAGGCATGATGGGGACAGGACCATGCCTATGGGAAACAAGAGATCATTCATAACTATAGGTACTTACCCTCACATAAAGGGAACTAGAAACACACATGAGTAAAAATTGTTTTCTGCTTTTTCAGCTTCCAAAATTTTAAGATTCAACAGAGATTCAGAGTAGAAATTTTCCCATCATTCTTATCAACTTCTAACATGTCACTGGATACACTAGCAATATCAAATGTTAGCTTCTTTATTTCTTTCTTCCCTGCAAAAATGTAAATGCTAGGAAAATTTCATTTTTCATTTTAGCCTTAGATCTGGACCAGTTCTGGACACAGAGTTGTTGTAAATAGATGTATGTTGCAATAGTAGTGATTAACCTCTTTTAGGACTGTGTTCCTATAAATCTTATTGGTAATATGCCTTTAGCTGCTGCAATTACATTGCTTTATTCTGTATTTATTGGATATCAGAAGTGAAATATATTCCTTTCTATTCCAGTATATAGTCCAGATTCCCAACACCTTGAGATTTTAGTGTTTATTACTTAAAATGAGTTGAGTCTTCCTATCTTGCAGCGTGACTAGTGGGTTATCAGTGCAATAGCTTACGAGATTGTTTCTTGAGTAAAGACCAAAAATAGCACTGGAATGGAATCCATTTTCCAAGCTTCTCTTGTAAATGCACCGTTCAAGTAAAGAAAGCTGAGAAAACATTACTTCAAAGCCCTTCCAAAAATGTGAAGTCAGATTTCTCACACAAATAGAATACTGTTTTTATTTCACATGAGCACTTGTATCTGCTTTTAATAGACTATTGATTGAGAAATCTTGTTGATGCTGGAAAGACATGAAGAAGAAATATTTTGCAAGTTGCAAATTTCAGCCAGTAAGTTCTGGGTCCTTGGATTACTAGGCATATACGTATTAACTAGTATGCTTTCTCAAATAAAAAATAGCCTTGGGTCAGGGAGATAGCTTAGCGGCATAAGTGCCTACCTGACAGGTTCAAGGTCCTAAAAAAAAAAAAAAAAAAAAAAAAAAAAAGGTAAAAAGGGTTGGATTGTATTTAGTGGTAGAGCACTTGCCTATTATGTGCTGGCCTCTGAGTTTTTTCAGTAGTGTTGTGCATGAATAAATAAAATGAAACAATAAAACAACTTTGTTTGTAAAAGATCCTATAGGGCCTTAGTTTCCTCTTGATTTCAGGTGTCACTAAATTATATTTCAGGTATTTGGCTGCCAGACAAATGGCTGTATGGTGTTTTGTTTGTCTTTTTGAGACAGGGTCTCGCTATGCAGTTCAGGCTGGCCTTGTGCTCACTATTGTAGCCCAGGCTGGTCTCGCACTCACACCAATCCTCCTGCCTCAGACTCCCCCGAGTGCTGGGATTACAGGCCTGTGCCACCACGCCCGGCTATGGCTGTATGTTTTGCTTATAAGAAGTATAAAACACCTCAAATGCTCCTGAAACGGGTGCCTGTGGTTAGAGTTTATATCTTCTATTTTTCAGTAGGCTAAGGCTTCTATTGAGGTTAATGACACAAATGTCACAAAAAGTATAGAAAAAAAACTGAAACGTTTATTTTGCATTTGCCAAGCTAGAAAAGATTTTCTCACACACAACATTGTGAAGGAATCAAAACAGGATGGGCTGATGAAATTTTACTTAGGACCAAACAAAGATCTAAAAAGACTCTCCCTCACCCAATGTCACATAGTAGAAGTGAATAACAGAATGTCCATGCGTCCTTGGACTAGTACTTGTTCATTGATTCTCATCCCATATACATATACCACATCCATTATGTTTCCTAATTTCTTCCTTGACAATTTCCTCTCTAGAGACATAGCATGAATAACTCAATATTGTGTTCAGCACACAGTAACTACTCAGAAGAGAAAGAGGGCTAAATGTTACAGTTTCACCCAGAACTGGGATAGTACACATCAAAGTGCTTTGCAAGTTATTATATGTTATACATATGCACATACTCATTATTGTATGCAAATGTGGTTGATATTATGTATTGCTCGTCTTTTCTTAGGCGTCAAGACTTCACAAGGGAAACTCTCGAAGACACTTTAGAGGAACCCTATTGGTTGGCACTCGAGCCATGAAGAATCACAACTTGCTTAGGTCTGAAAGTGGGTTTTACTGCCGGAAGCGGGGAGGCCTCTCAGCAAGATCATCTGCCTCCTTCTCAGTGCCTACGTGAGGATGCTATGTGAACTGCCTCACTGCCTTGTCACTTTCATCTCTTAATGTTTCCCAGTCTCTGCACTTCATTCCCTGCCCTCCATTCCAAATTACTCACTGTAATCAAATCCTACCTTGGAAATGTCAGCCTTGAGCAGGAGCACAGTCACTCCAACGGCTGCCTTTCTGGGCTCTCCTGCTGAGTCATGGTGTGGGATGTGTGTTAGACATGATATTGAGCTGCCAGAGTCGTTTGCATCAAACAAATCTGCCCAATCAATGCAGTTATGAAAAAACGCAGGGAATATTCTATCTATTTTGTCACTCTGAACAAGAATGAAAAGATCATTAACTTATCCAGTCGAATTTGAAAAGAAATAAAGCACTTGTAAAGGGAAGAACACTTGTCATTGCAGACAGATTCAGCAATGTCATGCAGTCTGCCACACACACTGATGGTGTTATTATCCTGACCCTCTGTGCGTTTGTAGCTTAGATCGAGCCTTTCGTAAGACAGAATCTGTACTGCATTATACCTCATACATTCCCTCCTTATGTAGAAGGATCAGCTCTCGAGAGCTCATGAAACTTGCCTACAAAGCCTAGTGAAGAAAGTCATAAATCTCAGATCCCCTAGAAGTTGGTGCTTCTCCTTGAAATCCCACCTCAGGACCATGTGCCTTGCTAATTCATACAATATTCAAGAAATAAAAGGGATTGCGTTACTCACAGGTGGCACCCCTATTTCCTCCGTGGAAATTGAAAACTTGTTGTTCTCTCTTTTTTTGCCTTTTTGAGACAAGGTCTCACTATGCAGGTTGGACTGGCTTTGAGCCCATCTCTGTAGCTCACGCTGGTCTTGAATTTACATTAATCCTCCTGCCTCAGTCTCCCACGTGCTGGGATTACAGGCATGCACCACCACACCTGTAAAAACTTGATTTAGAATGGCTCCATTCCTATTTTTCTGTGAAGCACTTAAAAGCAAAGGCTATTTTCTGTAGTATTTTCATCAAAGTCATGGAAAGAAATGTCTTTAAGGTATTCAGAGGACTTGACAAAGTTGATCACACAGGCTCACATGGTCGGAAATAAACTTTCAGATTCATTGCAGACACAGAAAACTTCAAGTAGGAGCACACTTTCTAAGTTGACCTGTACTTTCCATTCCTTTATTCACATATCTGCATAGTCTTTAGAAGAATAAACATAAGGCTCTATTTACTAAGCATCTACTTGGTACCACACCCAGACACTAGACCCCACAAACATTACTTCTGTTGGAAGGTAGCCCCGTAGAGATACTGTTTATCTGTCTGTCATGCAGGTAGGGCAAGACGATTGGAAAAAGTAGGTGATTTGCATAAGACAACAAGAGCTGGGTAGAAAAATTCCAGATTAAGTCTGCTTAATGCCAAGACCCGTGCATTCTGTGTGTGTATGTGTGCACACGTCTGTGTGTACTTATGCCTATGTATTCCCATACACCCAAGGCACTATACTTCTCTTTGATCCTTATTATTTACTTTTGTAATTTGATCACATATTGAACAACTTAACTTCCTACAAGGTTGGATTGGCAGTGGGAACATTTCTTTCTTGGTACGTCATTGGATAATTGCACTGAGTAGTTCTAATACACTAGAAGGCTGAGAAGTGAAATGAGAAAACATATGTTTCAAACACCAACACATTTTCAAGCTACAGGTGTGTTCATTGTTAGGATTAGGTATGAAAACCCACAATAGATTCAAAAGGTTTGTGATATGTCTTTCTCAGATGAAAGACAAACTCTGTAGGCAGACTGAGGATGGCAAAGCAGATTCCCAGTGGCTGGACCCCAGGGTCCTCCAGCCTCAATACTTCTTCCTCAGTCTGTCACCTTCTGGGACCAAGTAGCCTGGTGATATTATCTGTATTCAGTACACTGAAAGGTCAAAAAGAGAGAGTACTTCAAGCATCCCTTCTTAGAAGCCCCCCACATTAGCTCTATATTGCTTACTTTCCTCTCACCCTAGAAGACCACCTAGAGCCTATAAGTACATGCCAAGTAGGCTGAGATATAGGCAATTAACCAGGGGATTAAACACAGGTGTCATTTTCCCTCTGAGACATAAACTAGGTTTTCAGAGCATGTCTAAGAGAAGATAAACATCAGACATCACCCTCTTTTCACAGGTTGCAGAAATGAAACACAAAATGCCCACAGAGTTTGACGAAAAATTGAAAGAAATGTTTGATAGTTACACCTTTTATGGTTTTTTTTTTGTACATAACAGCGGTACACAAGCATAAATTTCAATCAGTTGACAGCAAAAAAATTCAAACATCTTGAAAACTGACTTGACTTTGACTTTGAGCAAAGATAACTGAAATGAGGGTTTTTCTAACACACAAGAATGATATAATGAAACGAATTCCAGCATTTGGAAAATTGGAAATAGAAATTATAGCTAAGTATGCCTTCACTTTTGCCTTTTATTTTCTTTTCAACAACAGCAAAAACAAAAGGGCCCCTCTGACTGCTGATTCTGAAACCACCCCTCCTTCCAAATTTCAGCTGTGTATATTCAATGAAAACTACCAGAAACCATTGTTTCTGACGTAGGTTCTGTGCTGGGATCTGACAGAAAAATGATCAAGACAGATCACTTTACTAAGGTTCCAAACAGAAACTAGATTACTCTCTGCCTCTCCTCAGTGGAACGAGAGCCAAATTTCATAAATAGTGCAGCTGGGATGATAACGAGGCACCTGGCCTTCATCACTGCATCTTTGAATCATGACAAAAGAACCTTGAAGTGATTTGAGGTTAATTGATCAGTTATTTGTCTATTATTCTGTTTCCTTGTCTCTGCCTCATAAGAAAAGCAACTTTGAAATGACCAAACCTCTTCTTGTTCCTTCTTTCTGCTTTCAGCCACCCTTCTGTGTTGTCAAACCAAATTGTTCTGCTAAGCCAATTAGGACTTGTCCCAATCCAGAATTAAAAATAAAATAATTTAAAAGATACAAATTAACACCTATGGCATTACCATGAGTGATGGAATTCTGAGCTTGTTCTTAGGTTCTTGAGCATAAACAGTAAAGAATTACATGTGTGATGTTACCATGGTGATGGGATTCTGGGTGGGTTCCTAGGTTCTTCTGCATGATCAACAAATAATTAGACACAGCAGGTGACAGTAAGGAAATGGTATCAATATAAGGTGACAACATGCATACAGTGATCATGCTTATGAGGGTGAAAGGTAGGTAGGATAGGTGTCAAGGATGTTTAGGGATTTAAAATGTGGTGCTGGCCCTAGGGCACCTCCCATTAAGTTTTCCAAAGCATGGATGACAATGCTATTGACAAGTTGCTGAATCAGGTCAGCAGAGCCTGTTGTACATTTCCTTTCCCATAATTCACTCTGTTAGAATGGGATGTATGAGATATAAGCCATATAGATGAACCTCTATGGGAGGTCATATGGGAGGATTTGGCATGCACATATACTTTTTTGGGAACTTGGAGTTTTCCAAGGCAGGCATGGGGAGGGGTCTTTGCTTTTCTTATCTCTGCCCCTGTGTGGTAAGATTTAGTAAGAATCAGAATATTAGCTAGAAAGCATTGCCCAGATGAGGTAGGTGGAGAAGATTGGTTCTGTAGTACATACAGGGGCATGGCTCCAAGACTCAGTTGTACTATTCATTTTAGAAAGGGACTCAAGTTTGTATATTCAGTGAATGGTTGTAACAGTTATTTTACAGGAAAGCATATGAGTATACATTATAGCACAAAAATAAAACTGTGTATGGGATTTGGCTATTAAAAAAAATCCAATGTGACAGCAGATGTCTAAACTATATTTCCTAGAAAGTCAGAGGTCACCATTGCTCTCTTCCACTGAGATGTCTTTAAGAAGACTTGAATGCTGTCTTCATGGCTCCCTTCCATGTCACAGTTAGGTCTCTACTTAAATATCTTTTCCTTAACACTAACTTCCTCACTTGTCCTCTCTGGGAAGCCCCATCTACTCAACTATGCTTTCTCTCCCTGACCTGTTTTAATTTTCCTTCAGGAACTTGTTGCCTCTTATACTTGCTACATGTTTCTTTCTTTCTTATATGTACCCAGTTAACATGTGAATTTGACAAGTACAGCACTTTGACTTACTGATTACTTTACCCCAATTTGTTAGAACAGGGATATTCATACAATAAGTTTAAAAATACTGATAAAGTTGGGCACTGTGGTAAATCTGAGAAGTCAACTGGTTTGGACAAGTGATCCCTTAAAATGTCTCTTAAATCACATCTTATGAGCTTATGAAAGTCTCAATCAGCAAACAATAAATTTTAAATGATGCTTTTTGATGGGTCAGGACTAAAGGTTTCCCAAGAACCCTGCTCCAAACACTCCCCATTCTGTACTCTGATCTTGGATCACTTCCCCATGACCCCATGCAGAGAGCCAAACCACAAAGAAGAAAAATGACCTCCACCTACAATCCAGCTGTTCCAGCCCTCAATCACCTTCCACCTCCACCTGTGATTTGGCTATTCCAGTCTGCAAACAGCTCCAACCTCCCCCCAAGTCCCCTGCCTTCTTTTTTTGTGGTGACTGTCTTGGTCCTCTAGACAGACAGCCCATTTGCATCTATCTCCAGTCGATCTTGCAACAGAATGCCTGGTCTTGTCAATTGTGTGGGTTCATACCTAACACTTCTTTTTCAATAAGATGTGGAATATTGATGAAATTAATTATTTCTAGTAAGGTTTCTGCCTTCATACTATTTCTTCAAATAACTAGTAATAAACTTATAGGTCCTCACCTCAGAGAATCCCATATATAACCATATTCATTTATTTGTTAACTCATTGATTTTATTATTAAACAAGTATCTTATGCCTTCTTAACTAGTAGCTAGGCAACACTCAAGGCCCAGAGGAAAGTGCAGTAATCCAAAAGCCTTCATTTTCATAGAGCTTATATTCTAATGAGGGAGAAACAAACAATAAACAAATATTTATTTTATAGTATAGATAAATACTATAAAAATAAAGCCATAAGAGGGATGAGGAGTTGGATGGGCCACCTGTGGCAATTAGGAGAGAACAGTTGAGGAAGTAAGAGCATTGGATACTATAAGAATGGTAGGAAGTGTCTCGGAGGGAGGGGCTCCAGCCTCAAAGGAGCAGAAGAGAAGGCCCTGGAGTGGTGGAGTCAGTAGTTTCAGGCTGACTGAAACTAGCAAAGAGGCAACATGGGGGAGGTGAGCCTCAGAGAATTCCTTGGGACAATGTAGCTTTGGGGCAGACAGTGAAGAAGGAGATGAGAGAATGAGGGAGAAGCCTCATAGGACCTTGTAGGCCACTGTAGGATTTGGCTTTACTCAGCGTGGAGTCTGAAGACTGCAAGGAAAGAAGTGGCATTATCTGACCTACTTTATGAGAAACCAGTCTTCTTCCTATGTTAACGTAGATTACTGAGCTAAGAATGTATACAGGAAGACCCGTGGCTTCCCCCCGTGAGACGAACTCAGCAGGAAGTCATGGGTGGCCCCAGCAGCTGGCAGACGAAGTCACTGTACAGTGCAGTTTGGAACTAGGAGGGCTGGGACAGGAAGTGGAATTTAAGGCACCCAGTCATCAGTAACAGAACTCATGTCTATTAAAGCAGTGAAAAAAACAGAGCAGCGTTAGGGCTGTGCAGGAGCAAGAGTGGCATGGGACTTCCAGGTAAGTCCCCAGGCCCAGGTATAGGGTCGCTTGGCAGAGAAGGCCCTGGTCCAGGCCCAACTCCAGACATGGGACCCCACCGGACGCTGGATGTCTGTCTCTCTGCCAGGGCTCCAGTCATCACTGTCACCTCCTTCAGAAAATTGTACAAATCTAAGGGGATTCCACATAGCTGTGGCTGTTCACTTTTTTAGTATGGGACACGCTATAGACCGAGGAGCCTGGAGGATCTGAGAACAGGAGCCGCTGAAAGGGCTTGGCCACCAGAAAACGCGACAAACTTTCAGTGATATTCTCGCTTGCCAGGCAGGCACTTATTCTACTGAGCTATCTCCCTGGCCCAAGTTTTTTATATTTGTTTCTGTTTTTCTTTCCCTACTTGAGCCCTGCCCCAGGTTTCTCATGGAACCTGTGTCCAACGTCATCCAGACACTGGGTAAAGGCGTGCTGTGGGCTGGCGAAAGTGACTTCGCTGCTTAAGAAACCATTCCAGGAGAAAATGACAGCATGTTTGACACAATAGTTTAAAAGAATTAGCATTATTCTTTTAAATTCTAAGGGAAGAATTAAAGCTGCATCAAAGCAGGGGAGCAATATACACCAAGTAAATGATCAACTGATCAATTGTTTGTGTCAATATTTTAGAACAGATTATTTGTGAAACTCTGAAATTCTTTAAGAATCATCATTATCACTAGGCAATTATTAATAGGACATTACTACCTATTGCTGTCATTTATTGGGAGGCTCTCAGGTGTCACAGAGTCAATGTTTACACCACCCTTCTAAACACACAGAGCTCATATACTGAGGTTCTACCCCGCAGGTTCTTATTTAGGAGGTGAAGCTTTTGCTCATGTCAGGAAGACAAAGCTCCAGGGAACCAAGATTACATCCTTATAAAGAAAGTCAGAGAGTGCAGTTACCCTTTCCATCCTGTTGGCACAGAACAAGAAGGCCCTGCCTCTGACAGATCAGGCGCTCATCTGAAGCCGATGCTCACGCTAGTGTATCTTAGTCTTGGCCCGCCCAGCCTCCAGAGGTAGCAGCAAGAAATTTCTCTGGTCTCTAAGGCACCTAGTTTTGATATGTTGTTACAGCAGTCCAAGCGGGCTAGGGCACCAGTGCTCAATGCTGTTGTGCTCAATGCGTACCATGTTTTCAGCATCACATTTTATTCTCCAGTGCACAGGATCAGGCTTGGAGAATTTCAGTTGTCAGCTGGGAAAGGTGGGGTTTCAGTGTCCTAAACTCACAGGCTCAGAGCTAGAGCACCTGATTTAATCTCTTAGGTGATATGAAGTACACAGAGGGGAGCCCCTAGGCGATGCACCAGTATGACGTCTTCTCTGACTTATTGCATTAGATGCACATTTTAACTTCATTTGTCTTTTTTAAAAAAAAGAATTGAGACAGGATCTAACTATGTAGTCCAGGCTGACTTCAAACTTTTGGATCCTTCTTCTTCAGCCTCCTGAGGGCTGGATCTGCAAGTGTGTGCCACCAGGCTTGGCTGTATTTTCCAAGTTTCCTGAAGTGGTCTGCTAGGACTTCACTGCCATAAATTTACCTTTTTGTGTGTGTCTACAGAAATATACATATAGATATGAAAGTGTATTTCTAGGTTACTTTGTTTGAACAAAATAATTGGAAGCCTAGTATCACTTGTTGAGAATTTTGTCACTAAGTTATGGCATCTATATTATAATAGTATCATGCAGTCTTTAAAAGTATGAGCAGAGGGTCCGGGAGGGGCCGGGAGGTTTGCACGGCCAGCCGGGGACGTGGGCTTTCGGTCCCCGGCGGTCGCGCAGTCCCGGCTGGTGGAGCGTCGCGCGAGGGGTGCTGGTCCCCTCCTCCTGCCGGCTTCTGCGCGCCCCGAGAGTCGGGGCGCCCGGCACGCTCTCGGCGCCCGCTGGGGCACATTCCGGGTCCAGGGACCGTTTCCGGTGGCGGATCCTGGGCGAGCCTGCGGAGTGGGAGAAGCGCCACGAACTTTCCGCGAACCACCGCCGACCGAGTGCGACGGCTGCCTGGGCTCAAGGGCTGCACCGCGGTGCCGGGAGTGGGCAGCATGGATGCTATCAGCCAATCCCCTGTGGACGCAGTGCTTCCCAAGCACATCCTGGATATCTGGGTCATTGTCCTCATCATCCTGGCCACCATTGTCATCATGACCTCCTTGTTGCTGTGCCCAGCCACTGCAGTTATCATCTATCGCATGCGGACTCACCCAGCCCTCAGTGGGGGCGTCTGAAAACCACTCAAG